>JANAVB010006799.1:382446-402446 GCA_029216955.1 Iris pallida | reverse complement strand
TGAACTGAATGATTGAACCCTTCATTTTAAGTTATAACCCCTGTACTCTTGACACTCTACACTAATGTACACTAATGTTCACAACTGCCATGTAAACATAACCCTTCATCTCTATGTTATGTTCATATATATATATATATATATATATATATATATATATATATATATATATATATATATATATATATATATATATATAAAATATATATATATATATATATATATATTTTATATATAGATATATATAGTTTATGCATACATGTTATAATGTATATAGATACATAACTAAATCTCTACCTCTCTATACATATAGATATATGTATATATATGGTTAGCCATGCATATTATGAGTAAATAGGTTGTGCATTGTAGATTGTTTAACCAATATGCCATGAGTAGTGTAACTTGATAGCTATTGTTTTGAAACCCAAATCCTCCTATACACTTTCATGTATATTTCACACACACACACGTCTACTATCTAACCCTATGAACATGTCCACATACACCCATACACACACTAACCACATAACCTTTACATAATGCTAGCTTTTCCCTCTCTAACGCTCTCTCTCTCTCTCTCTCTCTCTCTCTCTCTCTCTCTATATATATATATATATATATATATATATATATATATATATATATTATGATTGGATTTCAATGCAATTGACTTTCATTCTTTAACTTTTGATTTTGATTTTTCTTTGAATAGTACCCCTTATAGATAATTGGTAGTTATCTTATTTTATTTTCTGATAAGTACCATTTTTATATAGGATGGTAGATTGCCTTACAGTTTTGATGATTTGTTATTTCTGTATCTTTTCCAGTTTAACACCCCCGATTGCTTGTATGTTTGATACCCTATGACCCTTTTGGTTAGCATGACTAGTATACCTAGATGAGACTTTCACTACCACCATATGTCATGACCCTGTATGCCATCCTTTTTAATCGTATGATTTAGGTAAGTTCTGAGACCATGATTGTTGGGGACGAAACTCTAGAAGAAGTACGACCATCTTAATTTCGAAGACGAAATTTTCTAAGGGGGGTAGGATTGTAACACCCAGTTTTCCAAATGAGGGTAATTTTGAACTTTTGTAAAAGTTTATTATTTAATAATAGAATTTATGATTTATGGGAATTTTTTTTAATTAATTTAATACTATTTAAAATTGGTGAATTATAATTTTGTTGTGTTAGCTGGTGAACTCTAGAACTGTTGAGCCTAGAGACTAACCATGACCATGAGGACCTAACTATGTGATTAGAATGACTATTTACAACTTTCTAGGCTAAGGATATTTTGGTCATTTTGTGACTTTTGAATTATTTAGAATTTTGATTAATTGGTAAATTTTAGATTATTTTAATAATTTTTAAACTGATGTATTATGATTTTGGTCATTTTTTATATTTTAATATTTTGGAAAAAATTTATATTTTTAATATTGTTTTTATTGGATTTGTTTAGTCGGGTTTGAGTTTCGTCTCGTTCCGACTTGTATTTTGACCCGGGTAGCTTAAACTCTAGATGGAACCCAATATTAAGTTAAGCATGGCTCACAAGACCCAACATTTAAGTTAGTTAATTAAACTATTTTTTTATCATGTTAGAATGGTTAAGTTAGAGACTCAAAACTAGATCATTTTGACCCCAAACTTGAACCTAGTCTAGACTTAACCATATGAGACTAGAGAGGGGCAATTAGGACATTTTCCATTAGCCCTAATGGACTCTTTATGGCAGCCACCTTTAGGGGAGAATGATTCATTTCATTTATTACAATCTTGCCTCTTTTATTTTTCTTTTGTTCTTCTCCAATTTTAGAGAGCCTTCCCATTGATTTGATCTCCAAATCAAATCGTTCCTTCACCAAACCTTCCCTCAATCATTCCCATTCTCCAAGGGAAGGGTGCTACCAAGGATTGGAAGAGGAGTGCAAGAAGGAGTGTCCACTTTGAGGGGTCTTCGTATCGGAGCCGTGTCCTAAAGGATTTCATTGGAATTCCACTCCCAATAGGTAAAACCCATCCTCTAAATCGATTTCCTTTGCATATAAATTAGTTTTGAATCCGTAGGATCCATCCTCATGCATGTGTCCCATTTAGATTCAAATTTGAGGCCATTTGGAGCTCTCTTGAGGATTTTAGATATGTGTCTTTTGTCCTACTTGATAGATCCCAAATTAGGACACCCCACCATGTGTATGTATATATGATAATAGTTTAAATAGATATTTAAATTCAGTTTTAGAATGGTTAGAGAGTGGATTGATCTTAGTTAGGATAGTTAAAATGAGTTTTATTTGGATACCTATGTTGGTATCCAAGTATCTTGGCCTACATGTGTTTCTTTTGTCCAAAACAACTCAAATTCGTCATAATATTCATCCACGTTTTTATTAACCAAAGCAACTTAGAAATGTCATAACTTTTAGCGTAGAACTTCGATTTATCTTTCTTTTTTTAAAAAGAACCGTATCGAAGTTAGCTTTCCAAATATATATTTTAATAAGCCAAATTCTTTTTGTAACTTTTTATAGAATTATTTGAGTGTCAGTTGTACGAAAGACGAACGTGTTTCAGTATTTTTGCGATTTCGGGAGCTTCCGGATACAAAAATGCGATCCGTTTGAAGTTTCGGAAAGCTAACACAAAGGGCTACGACATACTTTAATCCTAGAATTTAGTTAATGCCCAATTGGTACAGTATTGATTTTAAGTAGAAGAGTGACTATACGATATATACATTTTGTGTAACCTATGAGCCTATGTAGTATGGATATTAAATGAATATAGAGTATGTAATGCATGATATGTTAGATGAATGAAATGATATATATATGATATATATTCTCTTTACATTAATGTATATATATGGTTGAATGCAAGTATGTAAGAATGTAATTAATATAATGCATATAAGCAATGCATGAATGAAAGAATGATATACAATGTATGCATGAAAGTATATAATAAATGCTAGATATGAATGTAAGATATATATGTAATGATAGATATGAATGCATAATGTATAAATATTGTAATGCAATATATAATGATAACATGTATGGTAATGTAGAGTATATGATGCAAGCATGAATGAATGGAGGAAATACATGTATATAGGTAATATAGAATGTAATATATGAATGCAAGCATGCAAGATAATGTATTGTATCCATATATGATGTATTCAAATTAAAGATAATGTAATATATGAAAGGAATGAATGATGATATATAACATGATATGTAAGGTAATGCAAGGTATGAAATATATGATGTGTGCATGTTTGTATATCTCTATGTTAATGTATGAAATGATATGAATATACAATGTATGCATATGTATAAAACATGTAGGTAATGCATAGATGCATGAATGAAATGAATGTTTGCAATATGTTAATATAAATACAAGTATCTAATATGCATAAATGTAAGTATAATATAATACAAGTATACATGTATGTATCATGTAAATGTAATATACATGATATGTATGTATGCATGTATACAAGGTAAGTATGTATATATGCATTTCTATAAACTGATTTAACCTATAACCTTTTACACACATGCATTCATATACCCTTTGACATCATGTATCCCATGTCACATACACCTACCTATCACTAAATTTTAGAACATTAACACATATCCTTTCACACACATGCCAAACATACACATACTCACTTACTCTTTTACCTCTCTTTCTCTCTCTCTCTATATATGTATGTGCCTATATATATAGCTTTCCTATATATATCTATGTATATGAATATGTGAATGTGAATAATATATATACATTATATGACTAAGTTTGTGTGCCTCGTTAGCTTATGATTTAGTTTTGTGCTTAGTTTAGTAAGTGACTTAGGCTATGAGTTAATAGCTATCTTGGATACTTGATTTGCATATACTTAGTTTATTTAGACCTAGAATAACTTGTTTGACCTAATTTAGACTTGTTAGACCTACTTTGACCATAGTTGACCTAGGTTTGACTTTCAGGATTGACCAAGTTGACCAAGAGTTGACTTTGGTCTAGATTGACCTAGAATCATGTAGAATGCATAGTAGAACTTCATATTGCCATTTTGGACTTGTTGTGACTTATGTTGTTCTGATTAGGAGCTAGACACCTCTCTTCGGATAGTATATTTACTTTGGACATTTAGACATCAGGCGAGTACATTCTCTGATCTTTTCATACCTGTTTGGAACTATATTCTTGCTCTAGATTACTTTACTTGATGCTGACACGTATCTTCACGGATTAGTACTATATGGATCCTTTCCTGAGATGTTATCCCTCTACTGGTGCATCGGGTATTTCATGTTCATGTACTTTATCATGTGCATCAGGTACTCTTTGTACTCGTACTAGTTCATGTATTTACATGTTCTCATGTGCTTTCATGTACTATCATGTGCCTCATGTACTACTCATTACATGAGTTCACCTATCTTTAGCTGTATTCATGTGCCAATAACGTAACTTGAATGGATCCTTGTGTATTGATTGGGGCGGGGTGAGTAGAATTGGTTACGTGATCATTATCCCCAGTAGGTATTCATGTGCTTCTTAGTTGTATTCACGTGCCTCTTAGTTGTATTCATGTGCTCCTAAGCCGTTTACATAACCATATTGTACTCTAAATCACTTAGTCACTTACAGTCTTTACTTATCATGTATTTACTTTCAGTGACAAAATATTTCCTGTTTTTTCGTACTTTCTTTCCAGCATTTTCTGTATTTTACTCTATTGCATACTTTATACTCCTAACCTGTTATGAACTGTTTTGAGAGATATGTGCTCGTTTCCGTCCTGATTGGACCTGTTAAAAATTTTACAGAGGACGAGGAGGAGGCCTGCTTAGATACTTTCTGTGGGACAGATTTAGAGGACACTTGCGATCCGGACTTCTAGTCGGATCCCTTAGCTGTAGAGACTGTTGCTCCATAGATATATTTATCTTATTTCATTATATTGGAGATTTGAGTTGTTTATTTGGATCTGTATTATTTCTGGATGTTAGTGGAGTTTATCTAGACACTTAGCTTTCTCTCTATTTGTATTTTCTGTGGATTTGGATCTCGCATCTTTTATATCATTCTATCTTATCGTATTCTACCTTAGATGTGATTGAGTTATATTCTGTTATGTCACCCCCATTCGGGGAGTATAACTGTTATTACCTTAACTGTTAGATGTTGTGACCTAGGACACCGTTCTACCGCCGACACTGCGGCGTAGGCTGGACGTACCCACGTCTCGTGCCCTTACTCTAGGGTGCGGGTAGTGATAGATGGGCCCATATAGCTCACTAATTCCAGCACGAGGACGATGTTGTTGATAATTTTTCAACCTCGGACGAAGACACTTTGCTCTGTCGAGATCAGCCTAGGGAGAAGGAATCCTATCATGTTGGTGATGCATTTGGATATAATCTTTTTGAAAAAAATACACAAAACTAATAGGACGGAAGTCGGCAAAGGATACTGGATTGGATATCTTCGGGACAAGAACTAGTTGAGTGGCCCCAGCAGCCCGAAGGAGACTTAAGCCACCAAAAAAAGCCGAACAGTGTCGACGATGTCAGATTCCAGAATATCCCAACATACGTGGAAGAACTTGCCGGAGAACCCATCTGGCCCCGGGGAGCTATCAGTTTTTATTGAGAGAACAATAGCTTTGATTTCACTAGCCGAAGGTGGTTCAGAGATCTTCTGATTGACATCGTCCGAGATAAGTCGAGGAATGAGGTTAAGCAAATCAGGGTCCTTCTTTACCGCTTCTCTAGAAAGTAAGGCTGAGAAGAACTCCACGGCCTCAACGTGGATCTCTTGCTGTTTAGTGATCATGTTGCCATTCCTTCCCTTCATAATCCTAACTCAGTATCGATTTTTGATGCCAAAATCCTCCTCAATTTGAATACGCTTCTTGAGGATGGCATGAGCCTTATGCTGGGCCGCACGATTCGATTAGCAAGTATTCGCTTCATAGTCGAGCTCAGCTTGCTTGGCACAGTCTTCGGCACTTTTAACCTCTTGAAAGATGTCTCCAAACTCCTCATTGCTCCACCGACGTAGCACTCATCCGACCGCCTTAAGTTTAAGAGATATCCTCAACAGCTGGTCCGCATGGTGAATAGAGGGCTACACTCTCGCGACCAGATCGTGGAAGCCAGCATGTTTCATCCATAGGTCGAGAAATTTAAATTGCTTAAACCCCCGTTGGGCAGGAGAGCTGATATCATCAAACAAAGGGCAATGATCTGACTCCAGATCGTTGAGATGATCCACAGCAATATGTTGATTCTCCACATACCAGAAGTTATTCACGAGGACTCTATCCAGCCTCGATCACTGTCTTTTATCACCCTTTTGCTTGTTACACCAGGTGAATTTGGATCCGGAGTAAGGAACAGAATTCATGTTGGCCTGTAATATAAAATCCAAGAAGTCGTTCATCGAAGCCAGATTGGGATGAAGGCCTCCCGTTTTCTCCTCCGGGCAGACAATGGCATTGAAATTGCCCCCATATATCTATGGGATACCTGGCCTATCAAGTCGTGTTTGCAGCAGATCGTTCCAGAAGATGCCTACACGTAACATTCCTTCCGTCGTGAACAATTGTCATCATGAATCTTCTTCCTAAACTGTAGCCGTCTACCAAGACAGTGAGGGCCTGATCGTCCTCCCTCTCGATATGAATTTGAATGTCTTATTTAGCCAAATCCAAATCCCTTTGTTTCCCGCCACCCCTGCTTGAATCCAAGCTTGAGTTTGAAAGAAAGGAGTTTACAAGCAGGAATCTTAGTTTCAAGAATTGCCACCATAGAGATTTTGTGGATTCTGCACAAAGTCTTGATCCAACTGATAGTACACTTATTCCCTACGCCCCTCGCGTTCCAAATAAGGATCTTATTTATTATTGAAAGAGGAGGAGGTGTCGCATGCCCCTTTGCTACGCGATCTTAGTACCATTAAGGAATCAGTATTATCCTTCTTCTTTTTGTGTCTCTTCTTCCTGTACTCCATGAATTCTTGTCCGTCAGCAATTTTGTCTTCCCTTCCAGGCCTTACAAGATCAGTCGGGATACTCCGGAGACTGTTGCCATCGTTGACGACTTCTATAGGAACACACCTGACTAACTCAGCAGGTAGGATCAGTCCATCTTCTTCTCCTTCGTCTAAATGAGTTTGAACATCATCAGTACTTCCCTGGATGGGAGCAGAGTTGTGAACACAAGCCGCAACCTCAACACCTCTGGCTTCAGCGCCTAGATTGCACTCCAACTGAGATGACTTTTTTAAGGAGTCTTCTAAAGCCTGGACTGCCACCCTTTGTGTCACAGAACCGACCGAGGGACCCTGGGAGATCCGACTCGCTATCCCGACTTCGAGATAGATCTCACCCTCCTCTAACCCATCTCCAGCCACCTGTATATGAGTATTGGACGCACACCCATTGTTTTGGACGCCTATAACCTTGTTGTTATCCGTCGGAGGTGTACTGTTGACGAGGATAGCTTTCCCTTTGTTCAGTCTATCACCAACATCTTTGTCTCTAGCTAATATCGTTACTTTTCTTTGAGTGTCGGATCCCTCTACAACCTTATTGGTTTTACAGGATATCTCCGGATGACCCCGGTAGTGACATTTATTGCAGTAGGTCAAAATATTTTCATATATGATAGGTTGCCAATAGTTGCGGCCTTAAGGAAGAACGATCCTGATCTTTGGGGGGGCCGAGCGGTGTGCCGAACCATTCTGCAATATTGAAGAGAGTAGACTTCGTAATCAGGTGAGGAGGGAGGTCTGGAAGAGAGGCCCATACCGTCGCCAGGGGAGACTCGGTGAAGGGGGAGAATTCTGGTGTCCACTTGAAAATTCTCATGGGATAATTAGAGATAACCCAATGTCTCTAGATCTGAGCTTCAGGAAGTCTTCTTCCAGTTTGGGACGAATAAGGATGTGCCTAAAATCAATTTGACCAACGAAGATTTCCACTTGGAGACCAAAACCAGTAAGAGCCCATCGAATGTCTTGGATAGATGCTCTGCCGTGTGAAAATTTCCCAACGATGGCGAGCTTGAATGGCAACACCAGAACCGCCTCATCCTCCGCGTCGAAGGCGATTGCCGACAGGCCTTGGAACTTGTGGGGTTTGCGGCGGGGGATTAGGGGAGAAGGATGAGCCGGTCTCCCAAGGGCCACCGTCGCAAAAGAGGCTTTGCCACCTCCCGGAGGGATTAGAGGCTCCGAGCCACCAAGCGGGTGGAGGAGAGGGGTGGAGCGCACCGGATCAGTGGGGAGGGGGGAGGGGTGGAGACTAGGCCACGTATGGAAGGGCTGAGAAATCCCGATCGGCGTAGTTGCCCTGGCCATGATGTATATATATATATATATATATATATATATATATATATATATATATATATATATATATATATATATATATATTATGTGTGTGTGTGTGCGCGCGTAGTGATTGTTGATTTTTCTTTTTGTAGGAATCGAGTTTACGTAACACAGGGAATAGGGAGCAATTGCCGATCATCATACTACTGGTTCAAAATCATACCTACGTCATACGAAGGAGGTATTCATTATGCACATCATACAGTTAGTAAACTAATAACATGTTAAACATATTAAAAATAGCATATAATATTTTTCAACAGATAGAGGACGAAACCAAAAAAAACAGCAACGCGAGTGGCTATATACAGAAGGACACATAACAAATCTAGCGATATGGCAAAAGAAAGATTGGTAAGGGTAGAGCACTGGGATATTTTTTTGAAAGAATCCCGTTTTATTCAAAAAGGCCTAAACAGCCAACAACTGTACAAGTATACCACTAGGCGCAAAATGCCGAAGCCTATACATATATACTAGCAAAAGGGAAACGGGAGGAGAAACGACTAAGTAGGGGTAAGGAGAGAGTTCCAAAAGACCGGCTGGCTGTGCGTGCAATGGGAGCTACGCTTACGGCACTGGCGGATGATCTTCCAAACGTGCTAATCGGCGGTGTACTGATGACCTTCGTATCTCTCCTTATTGCAGTTTTTCCAGATAACCCAAGTAGCGGCTGCTGCCACAATCTGGTGGCCATGGGAGATGGAAGACCAGGCTGCAGCTCGGTTGGAGAAGCTGTCGCCTCCAATAGCCATTTTGCAGTGCTGGGACAGCACTCTCCACACCATAGCTGGAAAGTCCCCCTGCAGAAGATGTGGTTGACCGTTTCCGACTGACGATCAGAGCAGCATGTGCAAGCGGACGCGAGGCTGAAACCAATGGTATTGAGAGAGTCGTCGATGGGGAGGATGTTGTGAAGGGCTCTCCATATCAGAAATGACCACTTCTTGGAGATACAGGTCTGCCAGAAAGAAGCCACAGTGGGGAATGTCGTCAATTGGCTTTGGGTCACACTTCTCGTCGCTTTAATCGAGAATGATCCGGTAGCTGTGGCCGACCATCTGATCTCATCAGCTTCCATGCCGATCTTCACTCCGCTAAGACGGATCATGTCTACTGCCTCCTGTCCGGCCCAGATCTGAACCTTGTTCCAGTTCCACTTGTTGTCAGAGGGGTCCCACAAGTTCTTGATGGAGCTGTTGCCAGGGGCGACCGCAAGATTGGGCAGTAAGGTGGTGCCAACCCAACGTTCGAAGAAAGGCGAGGAGCTCTCGTTGCCTAGGCTAAGGCGAATGACGGGTTCTACAAGTGACCGACCGATGAGAATGCGATGCCAAGCTACGGATGATCTGCTATTCGTGATGGCCGTCGACGGGTGGATGTGCTTGTAGTACCTGGCCTTCATAAACCTGGTCTATAAGTTGTGATGCGTGCACAACTTCCACCACAGCTTCATCGAGAATGCATTGACGATGTGGGACAGTTTGTTGAACCCCAGCCCCCCTGTCCTGTGGGGCAAGCCATTGTATCCCAGCTAGCCCAATGATGCTTGTCTTTGCCTCCTTGATGGCCCCAAAGAAAGTTGCTGAAGATGCTTTCGATCGTGGAGAGCACTTTCTTTGGAGGGGAACACGCCGCCAGGGTGTAGATGGGAATGGAAGTGAGGACGTGATTGATGAGGATCATCTTACGTCCTGGAGACAGTGTCACGTTATGCCACCCCTCCAGTTTATTCCTGATGTGTCTGATTAAGTCCTCAAAAATACCTGCGTTATATTTGCCATATACTAGGGGGCAACCCAGGTATTGGAATGGGGGGTGTTTGATGAGGAATGGGGAGGTGTTGGAGAGATTCGCCATGTGATCTCTATCAATATTGTGATGGGTATAGATGACACTCTTTTCCATGTTAACTTTCTGTCCCGAGCACCTGGCGTATTTTTGTAGGGTGGTGTGGACCACATCCACCGACCCGATGTCCTCGGACGAGAAGATAAGGATGTCATCAGCAAAGGCCAGGTGGGTGACGATAGGGCATCCTAGCGGTATGATAGTGATTGAAGTTGGGGGTGCTCTTCATCTTGTTAAGGTTTCTACTCAAGGCGTCCGCGTGATGATGAAAATGGTAGAGGATAGGGGGTCGCCTTGCCTGACACCGTGGCTGGATTTGAAGTAGCCGTCGGCCTGCCCGTTGATGATCGTGGAGAAACAGGAGTTGCTGATCGATCGTCATACGATATTGGTCCAATTTTAAAAAATTTGAAGGCCCTGAACACCCAGATCATGAATTGCCAGTCCAGTCTGTCGTAAGCTTTCTCCATGTCCAACTTGATGGCTATGTTGCCTCCTCTTGTCGAAAACTTCATGCAGGTGATTAACTCTTGGGATAGTATGATATTATCTTGAATGTTTCTCCCCCGGACGAAGCCACTCTGCTCTCCGAAATGATCTTGGGTAGAAGTCCAAACATGCGGGACGCTATAATCTTGGAGATGATCTTATTGATGAAAGTACAGAGGCTGATGGGGCAGAAATCGTAAAAAGTCTCCGGGTTGTCTTTCTTCGGGATGAGGATGAGGTTGGTGCTCGAGATGGCTCTGGGGTAAGTCGCACCTTGAGGAAAGCCGTATCTGCCTTGTGAAGATCCTCCTTGATAATGTCCCAGCAAGAGCAAAAAAAACCCAAAAAAGTCATCTGGTCCGGGCGCTGTGTGCGTCGAGGGCCCATACGGCATCTTAACCCCTTATTCGGAGGGGGGCAGGTCTAATTGGATGTTGTCGTTGTCACTAATGAAGCAGGAAATCTCTGCCAGGAATGTGTCATCTCTGAAGACCATTTCCTTGGAGAACATACGGGAGTAGAACTGTACAGACGCCGCTTGGATACCCTTTTGGTCGGTGATGCTGGTTCCGGTGTCATCGGCTATCTGGTGAAGAGTGAGTTTCTGTCTACGCCCATTGACGCAGGCATGGAAGTAATTCGTATTTTTGTCTCCTTTGCTGTCCCATCAAAGTCTCGCTTTCTACTTCCAGAAATCGGTCTCGACTTTTAATCTAATTTGAGGATTGCCTTGGTGAGGTTAAGGGTTTTCTGGTAGCCGGAGAACGATCGGTCATGAACCTAGCTTCGGCACGGGTGACATCGTCCTCGGCTTCCCGAATAGATTAAAAATGCCCCCATAGGCTTGTTTGCTCCAGCCAGCAAGGGCTTTCCTCATGGCCTTGAGCTTGATGGCAATCCGAGTAAGAGGGTCAGTGGATTCTGCACGATTCCAGGCTTCTTTAACGATGCCCAAGAATTGGGGATGGTCGCACCAGAAGTCCAGAAATCGAAAGCTCTTCTTGGACTGGTTGGAATTGCTGGTAATGGCAACAAGCAGGGGGCGTAGTCGGATTCGGTGGCGTTGAGGTAGGACAGCTTAGATGGTCCCCATCCCTTGCTAATGGAATTCGTAAGGGTTCGATCGAGACGGGAATATTGCCGACGATCGCCTTCCTGCATGTTGCACCAGGTGAAGGCATTGTCGTTGAACGGAAGAGAGGAGAGGTGGGATATAAAGATAAATTGTTGATATCTAGCATGGCTGAAGGGTGGGGGGCGGCCACCTATCTTTCCTCTCTACATGTGATGGAATTGAAGTCCCCAATACAAAGCCACGGGTGTTGGTTTGGAGGTGGTAGATGTCGAGGAGGTTGTTACATAGATGTTTGCGGTCGGCAATATCACAGCTTTCCTGAACAACAGAGAGGATGGCATACATGGGGATCAATGGGTGTTCGATCCAGCAGGTGAGGGCTTGATTGTAGTCCTGAATCACTCCGATCTTGACATTCTCCGAGCAGAGGATCCAAATGTTGTGTCTGCCAGCAATGGCCGAGTGAAAGCCTAACTGCAGTTGAATGGATTTGATTTTCTTGTAAAGGATTTTTGGTTCGAGGATAATCAAGATGTCGATCTTGTGGATCTTCTTCAGGCTAGTTATTCTTCTTTTGGTGGGTTCGTTCGCCAGACCGCGGACATTCCAGGATAGGATATTCAGCATTAATGACGTTTGGGGGATGGTTGTTTGGTCCGTTTGGCTGCGGACCTGGTGAGCATGGTCGGGGACTCAGCGGCTCCTTTTTTTTGGTAACCTGGTAGAGGTGGTGGCCTCTCCGGCTTTTTTGGTCAATATGCAGATGGTGGGATGTTCCTTTGGGTTGGAGGGAGGGACATCGGAAGAATCCAGCAATTCTCTGCGAGTCCAGCTTGGGATCCTCGAGAGGGATGGGGATGTAGTCAGCCCCGATCTGGTCTCCTTCCGACTGGAGTTGGAAACCTGCGGCAAAGACCTGGAGTCCTCATTGAGCCTGTTCTGGCCCTAGAATTGCTAGGGCGTCCACAATGGCGACTCCATGGTCGCCTTGTGCCATAGGAAGGAGGTTCTTCTCTGCGGTACCCAGAGGTTCGGAGGGGTCTCTGCGGTCCTCAGAGACCGGCTCGACGGCCATGGCTGATTCTGCCGGAGGGGTTATGCTCTGGGGGGTCGGTAGCTTCCTCAACAAGTGCATTGAACTGGTTGGCGAGGACAAGGTTTAGTGGGTGAAAGGGAATGATTGATTGGTCTGAGAGGGTGCCTTCGCCAGATTTGCCTTCGCTGTAGTTGAATCTGGTGTGGGACTTTAGTAGGGGGAGAAAGGGTGGTTGGGCCTTCTTGCTCCTTTGGTGTGGGTTTCTTTCCTCGCTGGTTTCTTCTTGAGCTCTGGATGAAGACGGAGAAATGTTTGGGGAGGTGGCCGTGCAGATAGCAGTGAGTCCAGTAGAGAATATGATTGTCATAGATTATTTGCTAGGTGTGAGTGCGATCCCTAAATTTGATAATAATCTGATTTGGGGGTTCCTTGGTGAGGTCAAGTTCCACACATATCTTTGCATAGTGCACTCTTGTCCAGTTACTGGTTTCAACTGATATAGCTACGAATGTGCCGAAAGAATTGGCTATATGCTTGAGCGCCGCTGGGATGAAGCAAATGAGGGGGAGATTGGGAGGGTGACCCATACGGCGACCGTAGCTGAGTCTTCCTTGGTGTTAAAGCTCGCGGACCACTTGATTATCTTCATTTGGTGGGTGTCCACCCTACAGGTGCCTTTGGACCAGACGGTCTGGTGATCGAGCTCGGAGGAGAGATGGAGCATGATATGTCTAGGGTCGAGAGGGGCGACCCTGTATTCTGCCGATAACGCCAACTGGCAATGACCTCTTGAACCCAGGTAAGTTTGGGGCAGCCTGAGGAGAATTTTAGCACAAAGGAGTGTGGAAAGGATTTAGCCAGGGAGGTCAGTTCCTGGTCCGAGAAGGGCACGAAGGCATGGAAGATGCTTGGGGATACGCCACCTCTGGAAGGGGGACGTCCGAAAATAGGATGCTCTGCTTGGACGCTCTGTCGGGTCGGAGCTTGTCGGCAAGGAGTGATCGGGGCAGCCGAGGAAGATGGCGAGTCCCGAACCAGGCTGGGGCCAGGCCTGGCAAAGGAGGACGGGGGAGAAGGGCTACCAAAGACTGGGGGTCCGAGACCACGCTGGGTATAATAGCAATGAGGTCATCCGGGATCGGGCGACCAGACCCACTTGCGGCAGACAGTGCCGAGGGAGAAGGAGAAAAGGAGGAGGGTGGGGGAGAAGAGAGGAGAGTGACTGCTAGAAGGGACACTCGTCGTTGTAGGGCCGACAAGGTCGGGATAGCTTGAGGATGAGGGCGAATCTGAAGAGGGTGGACGGATGGCGCACGAGCTGCCAGATGCTGGGGGAGTAAAAGCAACCTAGAGAGTCAGGCCATAAGAGCCCGCTGGACCGCGGAGGGATGAGAGACGCTGCCGGCCACCGGAGAGCGGGCGTCAGCAGAGGGAGCATCTGAAGCAAGAACATAAGGCGGCGGAGGGCCGCAAAGGCCTCGGGGAGGAGGGAGCTGAGCATGCGCCCGCGGGGCAATGGAGGGAGCGCATACGCCCCGGGGACCGGCGCGTATGCGCCCACAGGATAGCTGGAGTATGCGCCCAAGTCCGGACGAGAGGGGACGGGACCAGAAAGCTGTGGGGTAAGAGTAAGAGGTGGCGAGCCGTAAGCGCCCACGGGGAGTGGATATATATATATATATATTATATATATAATATATATATATATATATATATATATATATATATATATATATATATATATTTATTTATTTATTTGAGAAAATCGATTCTTTATTTTTATATAATACACAAAATGTCGAAACCTTTACAAGTAAATACCAGAACAAAGAAAAAAGAGTCGGGATAAAGTATCCCGCTCAAAAAGAGTAGCGACATTAAAGTCTCAACACCGCTGAAGAAGGAGTCCCAAAAGCCCTCCCTAAGGTGCTTGCAGTGCCTCCTAACATTGAGGATCTGTCTGAGGCCCTCACGAATGAGTTGATCAGAGGTATACTGGTATCCTTCATATCTGTATTTGTTGTGATTCTTCCAAATGACCCACGTAATGGCCGCTGCAAAGATCTGGTTGTCGTAAGAAGCATTGGCGAAGTTGGTAAGGACATTATTGAAGCCCCCACCTGCCTGTCCAGGAAGGCAAGAGGTGGAGAACCTGTGCCACACCTCGGAAGCAGATTGCTCCCAATCAGTATGTGTTCTGCCGATTCTGTCTGACGCTCCGTACAACAATGGCACTTTGAGGCTAAGCTGTAGCCTTTGGTGACGAATGCATCATCGTGTTTGCCATTGATTATCAAAGAACAGAACAGTTTTATAGGGGACTGAACTTTAATTCACAATTACAAACTCGCTCGTACAAAGTGAGCCTAGGAACAAAACCTAAGAAAAGCAATCTAAGTACAATGATTTAATTTGGATTATGGGGGTGACGGTAGAGGCTCGAAAAAGTGCTATCAACTCTGCCTTACTCCTTGGACGATCGAACGCAACCACGGATCTGGTAAAGAGATGCTCTGTGTGTATCTCTATGTGTCTCCGTGCAAATAATTCTATGCTATTTATAGGAGTTTGTGATGAGTGGGGTGTACAGCCATGTGGCCACATCATTATAACTGCGCCTTAAGAAGTGGCAGTTTGGGGATTGGTTAAGATCAATCTTGATCTGCTTGTTGCAATAAATCTGGACTATTATGTTGGTTGAAATAAATCTGAACTGCTATGATCTGTTGATTGCAATAAATCTGAGTTGTTAAGACTAGTCAACTTCTGTCACGTGTCCCAACTGCCACTAGGTTGTGAGCCGCATGAAGGACTGTCCCCCTGTCTGAGCCGCATGAGGGTGTCCTCATAATCGAGCCGCATGAGGGTGGCCTCATAACGAGCCGCATGAGGGTGGCCTCACAACCGAGCCGCATGAGGGTGGCCTCACAACTGAGTCGCATGAGGGTGGCCTCATAACCGAGCCGCATGAGGGTGGCCTCACAACCGAGCCGCATGAGGGTGGCCTCACAACCGAGCCGCATGAAGGTCACTCAGGCGATCCGCATAAAGAACTTTCTTAGAATTTGTGAACTGTGCCAGCTATCGCAAAGATTTTCTTGCCTTTTTATGAGCATGTCGCATCTCTTCTTTATGTCAGAGCCATCATGTCAGAGCCATGTCAGAGTTGTCACTTTGTGTCAGAGCATTAATGGCCAGCTGCGGAGTAATTATGGCCAGCTGTATGGGCCTCTTTCGAACCGCATAAGGCTATGTGGCTTTTTCTGAGCTGCATAAAACTATCTGAGCCATATGGAGTTTCTGGGCCGCATAAGGTTTTATTATTCTTTTCCATGCTTCTACAAGACCCCTTAAAGTTTTCAATTTGCAAAATTGAAATACTTTGAATAAGAAACATGGGTATGTCCGCATAAGCTCTTCATGCCGCATAGGCTTCTCTGGCCGCATGGTCTTCTCTGGTCGCATAGGCTTCTCTGGCCGCATAGCCTTCTCTGGCCATAGGCTGGTCTTTGTGCCACGTAGGCGTCTCATTAATTGCTCTTGATTTGTTTTTGATTTAAAGCCGTCTTTTGGATAGAATCCCAAGTCAGCATTAAATATTTAGATTTGCCTTGATGATTCTGAGCATTCTTTTTTGCATGAAAGGGTATAGAATTCCAAGGGTCGGCTTTATCTTCTAGGCAGCACGAAACCCGAAGCGTCTCGGTTCACACACCCTTGCCAGCCTATAAATATGAGTAATTTTTGAAGAGAGAGATTCTTTACTCTCTTCTTTCTTCAAACTTTTGTGCCCTAGTCGCCGTTCTTCTTCTCCTTCGATCATCAATGGCTCCCAAGGCATCCTCCAGTGCGGCGACGAAGGGCAAAGGAGTTGCCTCTTCGTCAGCGATCCCAGTTTACCCTGACGTTCATCCTGCCATTGACGGTAAGAATGTTGGAAGAAAACTGCATAGACTCGAACCCTAACCATAACGGCTACGTCGCATGTTTTATGCGCGAGCCTTTATCTTTGGCATATTCTTTGTCTTCATTAAACTGTTTAAGTTCGGTGTGATGAATCGGCATATGCTGTGCTGTATAGGCTGTAGAACGTCTCATGTCCGAGCCGCATAGGGTATGCCTCATGTCCGAGCCGCATGAGAGTCGTCATGTTGCCGCAAGCTAACTTTACTTGAAGCCCCACCAAACAGAGCCTTAAAAACTGGACCGCATGAAGCCCCACCAAACAGAGCCGCATGAACTCCTTTAAATTGTGCCGCATAAAGACCCACATAATCAGAGCCGCATAAGCTCATTTAAACTGGGCCGCATAAAGACCCACTTAATCAGAGCCGCATAAGCTCTTTAAACTGGGCCGCATGAAGACCCCCTTAATCAGAGCCGCATAAGCTCCTTTAAACTGGGCCGCATAAAGACCCACTTAATCAGAGCCGCATAAGATCCTTTAAACTGGGCCGCATGAAGACCCACTTAATCAGAGCCGCATAAGCTCAGAACACAAGTGGTTTTCTCTGGCTATCTTCTGACTTCTTTCTTTTGTCTTTTTTCAGTGAACTTGCCAGTTGTAATACCCAGTTTTCTAAATAAGGGTAATTTTAAAATTTTGTGTTTTAATTATTTAATTATGATATTTAATAATATAATTTTTGGAGATTTTTAATCATTTAAAACTATTTAAAATCATGACTTGTGATTTTGATGTGCAGCTAGTGAAATCGTAGAGACTGTCTGACCTAGAGCCTAACCCTGTGATTTGGAATATGTATTTATTATTTTTAGCCTAAGGGTAATTTGGTCATTTTGACTTATTAGAATAATTTGATTAATTATTGGATTGGTGATTTTGATTTTTGACTTTGACTTGTTGAGACTTGTAGACTAGCCTAGAAGCTAACCCTAGCTTTGGTGACCCTAGTCTAACTTAAGTTAACCTACTTTTAGTCATTAAAATTAGTTTTAAAGTAGGAAGGTTTTCCCAGTTTACCCTGACGTTCTCCTGCCATTGACGGTAAGAATTGGAAGAAAAACTGCATAGACTCGAACCCTAACCATAACGGCTACGTCGCATGTTTTATGCGTGAGCCTTTATCTTTGGCATATTCTTCGTCTTCATTGAACTGTTTAAGTTCGGTGTGATGAATCGGCATATGTTGTGTTATGGGCTGCATGAACGTCTCATGTCCGAGCCGCGTGGGGTATGCCTCATGTCCGAGCCGCATGAGAGTCGTCATGTTGCCGCATAAGCACTTTATCAACAGAGCCGCATAAGCTCTTTAAAAACTGGGCCGCATGAAGCCCCACCAAACAGAGCCGCATGAACTCCTTTAAATTGTGCCTCATAAAGACCCACATAATCAGAGCCACATAAGCTCATTTAAACTGGGTCGCATAAAGACCCACTTAATCAGAGCCACATAAGCTCCTTTAAACTGGGCCGCATGAAGACCCCCTTAATCAGAGCCGCATAAGCTCCTTTAAACTAGGCCGCATAAAGACCCTTAATCAGAGCCGCATAAGATCCTTTAAACTGGGCCGCATGAAGACCCACTTAATCAGAGCCGCATAAGCTCAGAACACACTAAGTGGTTTTCTCTGGCTATCTTCTGACTTCTTTCTTTTGTCTTTTTTCAGTGAACTTGCCAGTTGTAACACCCAATTTTCTAAATGAGGGTAATTTTAAAATTTTATGTTTTAATTATTGAATTATGATATTTAAATAATAATATAATTTTTCGAGATTTTTAATCATTTAAAACTATTTGAAAATTATGACTTGTGATTTTGATATGCAACTAGTGAAACCGTAGAGACTGTCTGACCTAGAGCCTAACCCTGTGATTTGGAATATGTATTTATCATTTTTAGCCTAAGGGTAATTTGGTCATTTTGACTTATTAGAATTATTTGTTGGATTGGTGATTTTGATTTTTGACTTTGACTAGTTGAGACTTGTAGACTAGCCTAGAAGCTAACCCTAGCTTTGGTGACCCTAGTCTAACTTAAGTTAACCTACTTTTAGTCATTAGAAATTAATTTTAAAGTAGGAAGGTTATCCCAGTCTACCCTGACGTTCATCCTGCCATTGACGGTAAGAATGTTGGAAGAAAAACTGCAAGACTCGAACCCTAACCATAACGGCTACGTCGCATGTTTTATACGCGAGCCTTTATCTTTGGCATATTCTTCGTCTTCATTGAACTGTTTAAGTTCGGTGTGATGAATCGGCATATGCTGTGCTGTATGGGCTGCATGAACGTCTCATGTCCGAGCCGCATGGGTATGCCTCATGTCCGAGCCGCATGAGAGTCATCATGTTGCCGCATAAGCACTTTATGAACAGAGCCGCATAAGCTCTTTAAAAACTGGGCCGCATGAAGCCCTACCAAACAGAGCCGCATGAACTCTTTAAATTGTGCCTCATAAAGACCCACATAATCAAAGCCGCATAAGCTCATTTAAACTGGCCCCATAAAGACCACTTAATCAGAGCCGCATAAGCTCCTTTAAATGGGCCGCATGAAGACCCCCTTAATCAGCCGCATAAGCTCCTTTAAACTGGGCCGCATAAAGACCCACTTAATCAGAGCTGCATAAGATCCTTTAAACTGGGCCGCATGAAGACCCACTTAATCAGAGCCGCATAAGCTCAGAACACACTAAGTGGTTTTCTCTGGCTATCTTCTGACTTCTTTCTTTTGTCTTTTTTCAGTGAACTTGCCAGTTGTAACACCCAGTTTTCTAAATGAGGGTAATTTTAAAATTTTGTTTTAATTATTTAATTATGATATTTAATTAATATTAATTTTTGGAGATTTTTAATTATTTAAAACTATTTGAAAATCATGACTTGTGATTTTGATGTGCAGCTAGTGAAACCGTAGAGACTGTCTGACCTAGAGCCTAACCCTGTAATTTGGAATATGTATTTATTATTTTTAGCCTAAGGGTAATTTGGTCATTTTGACTTATTAGAATAATTTGATTAATTATTGGATTGGTGATTTTGATTTTTGACTTTGACTAGTTGAGACTTGTAGACTAGCCTAGAAGCTAACCCTAGCTTTGGTGACCCTAGTCTAACTTAAGTTAACCTACTTTTAGTTTTAG
>JANAVB010006799.1:312854-382433 GCA_029216955.1 Iris pallida | reverse complement strand
GTAATATAGAATGTAGATATGAATGCAATCTGAGCAAGATAATGTATTGTATCCATATATGATGTATTCAAATTAAGATAATGTTATGAAAGGAATGAATGTGTATATACATGATATGTAAGGTAATGCAAGGTATGAAATATAGATGTGTGCATGTTTGTATATCTCTATGTTGTATGAATGATATGAATATACAATGTATGCATATGTAAAAACATGTAGGTAATGCATAGATGCATGAATGAAATGAATGTTTGCAATATGTTAATATAATACAAGTATCTAATATGCATAATGTAAGTATAATATAATACAAGTATACATGTATGTATCAAGTAAATGTAATATACATGATATGTATGTATGCATGTATACAAGTAAGTATTTATATGCATTTTATAAACTGATTTAACCTATAACCTTTTACACACATGCATTCATAACCCTTTGACATCATGTATCCCATGTCACATACACCTACCTATCACTAAATTTTAGAACATTAACACATATCCTTTCACACACATGCCAAACCATACACATACTCACTTACTCTTTTACCTCTCTTTCTCTCTCCTCTCTATATATGTATGCCTATATATAGCTTTCCTATATATATCTATGTATATGAATATGTGAATGTGAATATATATACATTATATGACTAAGTTTGTGTGCCTCGTTAGTTATGGTTTAGTTTGTGCTTGGTTTAGTAAGTGACTTAGGCTATGAGTTTAGCTATCTTGGATACTTGATTTGCATATACTTAGTTTTTTAGACCTAGAATAACTTGTTTGACCTAATTTAGACTTGTTAGACCTAGTTTGACCATAGTTGACCTAGGTTTGACTTTCAGGTTGACCAAGTTGACCAAGAGTTGACTTTGGTCTAGATTGACTAGAATTATGTAGAATGCATAGTAGAACTTCATATTGCCATTTGACTTGTTGTGACTTATGTGTTCTGATTAGGAGCCAGACACCTCTCCTCGGACAGTATATTTACTTTGGATATTCAGACATCAGGCGAGTACATTCCTGATCTTTTCATACCTGTCTGGAACTATATTCTTGCTCTAGATTACTTTACTTGATGCTGACACGTATCTTCACGGATTAGTACTATATGGATCCTTTCCTGAGATGTTGTCCCTCTACTGGTGCACGGGTATTTCATGTTCATGTACTTTATCATGTGCATCAGGTACTCCTTGTACTCGTACTAGTTCATGTATTTACATATTCTCATGTGCTTTATGTACTATCATGTGCCTCATGTACTACTCATTACATGAGTTCACGTATCTTTAGCTGTATTCATGTGCCAATAACGTAACTTGAATGGATCCTTGTGTATTGATTGGGGCGGGGTGAGTAGAATTGGTTATGTGATCATTATCCCCAGTAGGTATTCATGTCTTAGTTGTATTCATGTGCCTCTTAGTTGTATTCATGTGCTCCTAAGCCTTTACTAACCATATTGTACTCTAAATCACTTAGTCACTTACATCTTTACTTATCATGTATTTACTTTAGTACAAAATATTTCCTGTTTTTTCGTACTTTCTTTCAGCATTTCTGTATTTTACTTATTGCATGCTTTATACTCCTAACCTGTTATGAACTGTTTTGAGAGATATGTGCTCATTTCGTCCTAATTGGACCTGTTGAAAATTTTACAGAGGACGAGGAGGAGGCCTGCTTAGATACTTTATGTGGGACAGCCTTAGAGGACACTTGCGATCCGTACTTCCAGTCGGATCCCTTAGCTGTAGAGACTGTTGCTCCATAGATATTTATCTTATTTCATTATTAGAGATTTGAGTTGTTTATTTGGATCTGTATTATTTCTGGATGTTAGTGGAGTTTATCTAGACACTTAGCTTTCTTCTATTTGTATTTCCTGTGGATTTGGATCTCGCATCTTTTATATCATTCTATCTTATCGTATTCTACCTTAGATGTGATTGAGTTATATTCTGTTATGTCACCCCCATTTGGGGAGTATAACTGTTATTACCTTAACTGTTAGATGTTGTGACCTAGGACAGCGTTCTACCGCCGACACTGCAGCGTAGGCTGGACGTACCCACGTCTCGTGCCCTTACTCTATGGTGCGGGTATGACAGATGGGCCCATATAGCTCACTAATTCCAGCACGAGGATGATGTTGTCGATAATTTTTCGACCTCGGACGAAGGCACTTTGCTCTGTCGAGATCAGCCTAGGGAGAAGGAATCCTATCATGTTGGTGATGTATTTGGATTATAATCTTTTTGAAAAAAATACACAAAACTAATAGGACGGAAGTCGGCAAAGGATACTGGATTGGATATCTTCGGGACAAGAACTAGTTGAGTGGCCCCAGCAGCCCGAAGGAGACTTAAGCCACCAAAAAAAGCCGAACAGTGTCGACGATGTCAGATTCCAGAATATCCCAACACACGTGGAAGAACTTGCCGGAGAACCCATCTGGCCCAGGGGAGCTATCAGTTTTTATTGAGAGAACAATAGCTTTGATTTCACTAGCCGAAGGTGGTTCAGAGATCTTCTGATTGACATCGTCCGAGATAAGTCGAGGAATGAGGTTAAGCAAATCAGGGTCCTTCTTTACCGCTTCTCTAGAAAGTAAGGCTGAGAAGAACTCCACGGCCTCAACGTGGATCTCTTGCTGTTTAGTGATCATGTTGCCATTCCTTCCCTTCATAATCCTAACTCAGTATCGATTTTGATGCCAAAATCCTCCTCAATTTGAATACGCTTCTTGAGGATGGCATGAGCCTTATGCTGGGCCGCACGATTCGATTAGCAAGTATTCGCTTCATAGTCGAGCTCAGCTTGCTTGGCACAGTCTTCGGCACTTTTAACCTCTTGAAAGATGTCTCCAAACTCCTCATTGCTCCACCGACGTAGCACTCATCCGACCGCCTTAAGTTTAAGAGATATCCTCAACAGCTGGTCCGCATGGTGAATAGAGGGCTACACTCTCGCGACCAGATCGTGGAAGCCAGCATGTTTCATCCATAGGTCGAGAAATTTAAATTGCTTAAACCCCCGTTGGGCAGGAGAGCTGATATCATCAAACAAAGGGCAATGATCTGACTCCAGATCGTTGAGATGATCCACAGCAATATGTTGATTCTCCACATACCAGAAGTTATTCACGAGGACTCTATCCAGCCTCGATCACTGTCTTTTATCACCCTTTTGCTTGTTACACCAGGTGAATTTGGATCCGGAGTAAGGAACAGAATTCATGTTGGCCTGTAATATAAAATCCAAGAAGTCGTTCATCGAAGCCAGATTGGGATGAAGGCCTCCCGTTTTCTCCTCCGGGCAGACAATGGCATTGAAATTGCCCCCATATATCTATGGGATACCTGGCCTATCAAGTCGTGTTTGCAGCAGATCGTTCCAGAAGATGCCTACACGTAACATTCCTTCCGTCGTGAACAATTGTCATCATGAATCTTCTTCCTAAACTGTAGCCGTCTACCAAGACAGTGAGGGCCTGATCGTCCTCCCTCTCGATATGAATTTGAATGTCTTATTTAGCCAAATCCAAATCCCTTTGTTTCCCGCCACCCCTGCTTGAATCCAAGCTTGAGTTTGAAAGAAAGGAGTTTACAAGCAGGAATCTTAGTTTCAAGAATTGCCACCATAGAGATTTTGTGGATTCTGCACAAAGTCTTGATCCAACTGATAGTACACTTATTCCCTACGCCCCTCGCGTTCCAAATAAGGATCTTATTTATTATTGAAAGAGGAGGAGGTGTCGCATGCCCCTTTGCTACGCGATCTTAGTACCATTAAGGAATCAGTATTATCCTTCTTCTTTTTGTGTCTCTTCTTCCTGTACTCCATGAATTCTTGTCCGTCAGCAATTTTGTCTTCCCTTCCAGGCCTTACAAGATCAGTCGGGATACTCCGGAGACTGTTGCCATCGTTGACGACTTCTATAGGAACACACCTGACTAACTCAGCAGGTAGGATCAGTCCATCTTCTTCTCCTTCGTCTAAATGAGTTTGAACATCATCAGTACTTCCCTGGATGGGAGCAGAGTTGTGAACACAAGCCGCAACCTCAACACCTCTGGCTTCAGCGCCTAGATTGCACTCCAACTGAGATGACTTTTTTAAGGAGTCTTCTAAAGCCTGGACTGCCACCCTTTGTGTCACAGAACCGACCGAGGGACCCTGGGAGATCCGACTCGCTATCCCGACTTCGAGATAGATCTCACCCTCCTCTAACCCATCTCCAGCCACCTGTATATGAGTATTGGACGCACACCCATTGTTTTGGACGCCTATAACCTTGTTGTTATCCGTCGGAGGTGTACTGTTGACGAGGATAGCTTTCCCTTTGTTCAGTCTATCACCAACATCTTTGTCTCTAGCTAATATCGTTACTTTTCTTTGAGTGTCGGATCCCTCTACAACCTTATTGGTTTTACAGGATATCTCCGGATGACCCCGGTAGTGACATTTATTGCAGTAGGTCAAAATATTTTCATATATGATAGGTTGCCAATAGTTGCGGCCTTAAGGAAGAACGATCCTGATCTTTGGGGGGGCCGAGCGGTGTGCCGAACCATTCTGCAATATTGAAGAGAGTAGACTTCGTAATCAGGTGAGGAGGGAGGTCTGGAAGAGAGGCCCATACCGTCGCCAGGGGAGACTCGGTGAAGGGGGAGAATTCTGGTGTCCACTTGAAAATTCTCATGGGATAATTAGAGATAACCCAATGTCTCTAGATCTGAGCTTCAGGAAGTCTTCTTCCAGTTTGGGACGAATAAGGATGTGCCTAAAATCAATTTGACCAACGAAGATTTCCACTTGGAGACCAAAACCAGTAAGAGCCCATCGAATGTCTTGGATAGATGCTCTGCCGTGTGAAAATTTCCCAACGATGGCGAGCTTGAATGGCAACACCAGAACCGCCTCATCCTCCGCGTCGAAGGCGATTGCCGACAGGCCTTGGAACTTGTGGGGTTTGCGGCGGGGGATTAGGGGAGAAGGATGAGCCGGTCTCCCAAGGGCCACCGTCGCAAAAGAGGCTTTGCCACCTCCCGGAGGGATTAGAGGCTCCGAGCCACCAAGCGGGTGGAGGAGAGGGGTGGAGCGCACCGGATCAGTGGGGAGGGGGGAGGGGTGGAGACTAGGCCACGTATGGAAGGGCTGAGAAATCCCGATCGGCGTAGTTGCCCTGGCCATGATGTATATATATATATATATATATATATATATATATATATATATATATATATATATATATATATATATATATATTATGTGTGTGTGTGTGCGCGCGTAGTGATTGTTGATTTTTCTTTTTGTAGGAATCGAGTTTACGTAACACAGGGAATAGGGAGCAATTGCCGATCATCATACTACTGGTTCAAAATCATACCTACGTCATACGAAGGAGGTATTCATTATGCACATCATACAGTTAGTAAACTAATAACATGTTAAACATATTAAAAATAGCATATAATATTTTTCAACAGATAGAGGACGAAACCAAAAAAACAGCAACGCGAGTGGCTATATACAGAAGGACACATAACAAATCTAGCGATATGGCAAAAGAAAGATTGGTAAGGGTAGAGCACTGGGATATTTTTTTGAAAGAATCCCGTTTTATTCAAAAAGGCCTAAACAGCCAACAACTGTACAAGTATACCACTAGGCGCAAAATGCCGAAGCCTATACATATATACTAGCAAAAGGGAAACGGGAGGAGAAACGACTAAGTAGGGGTAAGGAGAGAGTTCCAAAAGACCGGCTGGCTGTGCGTGCAATGGGAGCTACGCTTACGGCACTGGCGGATGATCTTCCAAACGTGCTAATCGGCGGTGTACTGATGACCTTCGTATCTCTCCTTATTGCAGTTTTTCCAGATAACCCAAGTAGCGGCTGCTGCCACAATCTGGTGGCCATGGGAGATGGAAGACCAGGCTGCAGCTCGGTTGGAGAAGCTGTCGCCTCCAATAGCCATTTTGCAGTGCTGGGACAGCACTCTCCACACCATAGCTGGAAAGTCCCCCTGCAGAAGATGTGGTTGACCGTTTCCGACTGACGATCAGAGCAGCATGTGCAAGCGGACGCGAGGCTGAAACCAATGGTATTGAGAGAGTCGTCGATGGGGAGGATGTTGTGAAGGGCTCTCCATATCAGAAATGACCACTTCTTGGAGATACAGGTCTGCCAGAAAGAAGCCACAGTGGGGAATGTCGTCAATTGGCTTTGGGTCACACTTCTCGTCGCTTTAATCGAGAATGATCCGGTAGCTGTGGCCGACCATCTGATCTCATCAGCTTCCATGCCGATCTTCACTCCGCTAAGACGGATCATGTCTACTGCCTCCTGTCCGGCCCAGATCTGAACCTTGTTCCAGTTCCACTTGTTGTCAGAGGGGTCCCACAAGTTCTTGATGGAGCTGTTGCCAGGGGCGACCGCAAGATTGGGCAGTAAGGTGGTGCCAACCCAACGTTCGAAGAAAGGCGAGGAGCTCTCGTTGCCTAGGCTAAGGCGAATGACGGGTTCTACAAGTGACCGACCGATGAGAATGCGATGCCAAGCTACGGATGATCTGCTATTCGTGATGGCCGTCGACGGGTGGATGTGCTTGTAGTACCTGGCCTTCATAAACCTGGTCTATAAGTTGTGATGCGTGCACAACTTCCACCACAGCTTCATCGAGAATGCATTGACGATGTGGGACAGTTTGTTGAACCCCAGCCCCCCTGTCCTGTGGGGCAAGCCATTGTATCCCAGCTAGCCCAATGATGCTTGTCTTTGCCTCCTTGATGGCCCCAAAGAAAGTTGCTGAAGATGCTTTCGATCGTGGAGAGCACTTTCTTTGGAGGGGAACACGCCGCCAGGGTGTAGATGGGAATGGAAGTGAGGACGTGATTGATGAGGATCATCTTACGTCCTGGAGACAGTGTCACGTTATGCCACCCCTCCAGTTTATTCCTGATGTGTCTGATTAAGTCCTCAAAAATACCTGCGTTATATTTGCCATATACTAGGGGGCAACCCAGGTATTGGAATGGGGGGTGTTTGATGAGGAATGGGGAGGTGTTGGAGAGATTCGCCATGTGATCTCTATCAATATTGTGATGGGTATAGATGACACTCTTTTCCATGTTAACTTTCTGTCCCGAGCACCTGGCGTATTTTTGTAGGGTGGTGTGGACCACATCCACCGACCCGATGTCCTCGGACGAGAAGATAAGGATGTCATCAGCAAAGGCCAGGTGGGTGACGATAGGGCATCCTCTAGCGGTATGATAGTGATTGAAGTTGGGGGTGCTCTTCATCTTGTTAAGGTTTCTACTCAAGGCGTCCGCGGTGATGATGAAAATGGTAGAGGATAGGGGGTCGCCTTGCCTGACACCGTGGCTGGATTTGAAGTAGCCGTCGGCCTGCCCGTTGATGATCGTGGAGAAACAGGAGTTGCTGATCGATCGTCATACGATATTGGTCCAATTTTTAAAAAATTTGAAGGCCCTGAACACCCAGATCATGAATTGCCAGTCCAGTCTGTCGTAAGCTTTCTCCATGTCCAACTTGATGGCTATGTTGCCTCCTCTTGTCGAAAACTTCATGCAGGTGATTAACTCTTGGGATAGTATGATATTATCTTGAATGTTTCTCCCCCGGACGAAGCCACTCTGCTCTTCCGAAATGATCTTGGGTAGAAGTCCAAACATGCGGGACGCTATAATCTTGGAGATGATCTTATTGATGAAAGTACAGAGGCTGATGGGGCAGAAATCGTAAAAAGTCTCCGGGTTGTCTTTCTTCGGGATGAGGATGAGGTTGGTGCTCGAGATGGCTCTGGGGTAAGTCGCACCTTGGAGGAAAGCCGTATCTGCCTTGTGAAGATCCTCCTTGATAATGTCCCAACAAGAGCAAAAAAAACCACAAAAAAGTCATCTGGTCCGGGCGCACTGTGTGCGTCGAGGGCCCATACGGCATCTTTAACCCCTTATTCGGAGGGGGGCAGGTCTAATTGGATGTTGTCGTTGTCACTAATGAAGCAGGAAATCTCTGCCAGGAATGTGTCATCTCTGAAGAACATTTCCTTGGAGAACATACGGGAGTAGAACTGTGCAGACGCCGCTTGGATACCCTTTTGGTCGGTGATGCTGGTTCCGGTGTCATCGGCTATCTGGTGAAGAGTGAGTTTCTGTCTACGCCCATTGACGCAGGCATGGAAGTAATTCGTATTTTTGTCTCCTTCGCTGTCCCATCAAAGTCTCGCTTTCTACTTCCAGAAATCGGTCTCGACTTTTAATCTAAATTTGAGGATTGCCTTGGTGAGGTTAAGGGTGTTTCTGGTAGCCGGAGAACGATCGGTCATGAACCTAGCTTCGGCACGGGTGACATCGTCCTCGGCTTCCCGAATAGATTAAAAAATGCCCCCATAGGCTTGTTTGCTCCAGCCAGCAAGGGCTTTCCTCATGGCCTTGAGCTTGATGGCAATCTGAGTAAGAGGGTCAGTGGATTCTGCACGATTCCAGGCTTCTTTAACGATGCCCAAGAATTGGGGATGGTCGCACCAGAAGTCCAGAAATCGAAAGCTCTTCTTGGACTGGTTGGAATTGCTGGTAATGGCAACAAGCAGGGGGGCGTAGTCGGATTCGGTGGCGTTGAGGTAGGACAGCTTAGATATGGTCCCCATCCCTTGCTAATGGAAATTCGTAAGGGTTCGATCGAGACGGGAATATTGCCGACGATCGCCTTCCTGCATGTTGCACCAGGTGAAGGCATTGTCGTTGAACGGAAGAGAGGAGAGGTGGGATATAAAGATAAAATTGTTGATATCTAGCATGGCTGAAGGGTGGGGGGCGGCCACCTATCTTTTCCTCTCTACATGTGATGGAATTGAAGTCCCCAATACAAAGCCACGGAGTGTTGGTTTGGAGGTGGTAGATGTCGAGGAGGTTGTTACATAGATGTTTGCGGTCGGCAATATCACAGCTTTCCTGAACAACAGAGAGGATGGCATACATGGGGATCAATGGGTGTTCGATCCAGCAGGTGAGGGCTTGATTGTAGTCCTGAATCACTCCGATCTTGACATTCTCCGAGCAGAGGATCCAAATGTTGTGTCTGCCAGCAATGGCCGAGTGAAAGCCTAACTGCAGTTGAATGGATTTGATTTTCTTGTAAAGGATTTTTGGTTCGAGGATAATCAAGATGTCGATCTTGTGGATCTTCTTCAGGCTAGTTATTCTTCTTTTGGTGGGTTCGTTCGCCAGACCGCGGACATTCCAGGATAGGATATTCAGCATTAATGACATTTGGGGGATGGTTGTTTGGTCCGTTTGGCTGCGGACCTGGTGAGCATGGTCGGGGACTCAGCGGCTCCTTTTTTTTGGTAACCTGGTAGAGGTGGTGGCCTCTCCGGCTTTTTTGGTCAATATGCAGATGGTGGGATGTTCCTTTGGGTTGGAGGGAGGGACATCGGAAGAATCCAGCAATTCTCTTGCAGAGTCCAGCTTGGGATCCTCGAGAGGGATGGGGATGTAGTCAGCCCCGATCTGGTCTCCTTCCGACTGGAGTTGGAAACCTGCGGCAAAGACCTGGAGTCCTCATTGAGCCTGTTCTGGCCCTAGAATTGCTAGGGCGTCCACAATGGCGACTCCATGGTCGCCTTGTGCCATAGGAAGGAGGTTCTTCTCTGCGGTACCCAGAGGTTCGGAGGGGTCTCTGCGGTCCTCAGAGACCGGCTCGACGGCCATGGCTGATTCTGCCGGAGGGGTTATGCTCTGGGGGGTCGGTAGCTTCCTCAACAAGTGCATTGAACTGGTTGGCGAGGACAAGGTTTAGTGGGTGAAAGGGAATGATTGATTGGTCTGAGAGGGTGCCTTCGCCAGATTTGCCTTCGCTGTAGTTGAATCTGGTGTGGGACTTTAGTAGGGGGAGAAAGGGTGGTTGGGCCTTCTTGCCTCCTTTGGTGTGGGTTTCTTTCCTCGCTGGTTTCTTCTTGAGCTCTGGATGAAGACGGGAGAAATGTTTGGGGAGGTGGCCGTGCAGATAGCAGTGAGTCCAGTAGAGAATATGATTGTCATAGATTATTTGCTAGGTGTGAGTGCGATCCCTAAATTTGATAATAATCTGATTTGGGGGTTCCTTGGTGAGGTCAAGTTCCACACATATCTTTGCATAGTGCACTCTTGTCCAGTTACTGGTTTCAACTGATATAGCCACGAATGTGCCGAAAGAATTGGCTATATGCTTGAGCGCCGCAGGGATGAAGCAAATGAGGGGGAGATTAGGGAGGGTGACCCATACGGCGACCGTAGCTGAGTCTTCCTTGGTGTTAAAGCTCGCGGACCACTTGATTATCTTCATTTGGTGGGTGTCCACCCTACAGGTGCCTTTGGACCAGACGGTCTGGTGATCGAGCTCGGAGGAGAGATGGAGCATGATATGTCTAGGGTCGAGAGGGGCGACCCTGTATTCTGCCGATAATCGCCAACTGGCAATGACCTCTTGAACCCAGGTAAGTTTGGGGCAGCCTGAGGAGAATTTTAGCACAAAGGAGTGTGGAAAGGATTTAGCCAGGGAGGTCAGTTCCTGGTCCGAGAAGGGCACCGAAGGCATGGAAGATGCTTGGGGATACGCCACCTCTGGAAGGGGGACGTCCGAAAATAGGATGCTCTGCTTGGACGCTCTGTCGGATCGGAGCTTGTCGGCGAAGGAGCTGATCGGGGCAGCCGAGGAAGATGGCGAGTCCCGAACCAGGCTGGGGCCAGGCCTGGCAAAGGAGGACGGGGGAGAAGGGGCTACCAAAGACTGGGGGTCCGAGACCACGCTGGGTATAATAGCAATGAGGTCATCCGGGATCGGGCGACCAGACCCACTTGCGGCAGACAGTGCCGAGGGAGAAGGAGAAAAGGAGGAGGGTGGGGGAGAAGAGAGGGAGAGTGACTGCTAGAAGGGACACTCGTCGTTGTAGGGCCGACAAGGTCGGGATAGCTTGAGGATGAGGGCGAATCTGAAGAGGGTGGACGGATGGCGCACGAGCTGCCAGATGCTGGGGGAGTAAAAGCAACCTAGAGAGTCAGGCCATAAGAGCCCGCTGGACCGCGGAGGGATGAGAGACGCTGCCGGCCACCGGAGAGCGGGCGTCAGCAGAGGGAGCATCTGAAGCAAGAACATAAGGCGGCGGAGGGCCGCAAAGGCCTCGGGGAGGAGGGAGCTGAGCATGCGCCCGCGGGGCAATGGAGGGAGCGCATACGCCCGCGGGGACCGGCGCGTATGCGCCCACAGGATAGCTGGAGTATGCGCCCAAGTCCGGACGAGAGGGGACGGGACCAGAAGAGCTGGGGAATGCAGTAAGAGGTGGCGAGCCGTAAGCGCCCACGGGGAGTGGATATATATATATATATATATATATATATATATATATATATATATATATATATATATATATATATATATATATAATATTTATTTATTTATTTGAGAAAACCGATTCTTTTATTTTTATATAATACACAAAATGTCGAAACCTTTACAAGTAAATACCAGAACAAAGAAAAAAGAGTCGGGATAAAGTATCCCGCTCAAAATAGAGTAGCGACATTAAAGTCTCAAACACCGCTGAAGAAGGAGTCCCAAAAGCCCTCCCTAAGGTGCTTGCAGTGCCTCCTAACATTGAGGATCTGTCTGAGGCCCTCACGAATGAGTTGATCAGAGGTATACTGGTATCCTTCATATCTGTATTTGTTGTGATTCTTCCAAATGACCCACGTAATGGCCGCTGCAAAGATCTGGTTGTCGTAAGAAGCATTGGCGAAGTTGGTAAGGACATTATTGAAGCCCCCACCTGCCTGTCCAGGAAGGCAAGAGGTGGAGAACCTGTGCCACACCTCGGAAGCAGATTGCTCCCAATCAGTATGTGTTCTGCCGATTCTGTCTGACGCTCCGTACAACAATGGCACTTTGAGGCTAAGCTGTAGCCTTTGGTGACGAATGCATCATCGTGTTTGCCATTGATTATCAAAGAACAGAACAGTTTTATAGGAGGACTGAACTTTAATTCACAATTACAAACTCGCTCGTACAAAGTGAGCCTAGGAACAAAACCTAAGAAAAGCAATCTAAGTACAATGATTTAATTTGGATTCTGGGGGGTGACGGTAGAGGCTCGAAAAAGTGCTATCAACTCTGCCTTACTCCTTGGACGATCGAACGCAACCACGGATCTGGTAAAGAGATGCTCTGTGTGTATCTCTATGTGTCTCCGTGCAAATAATTCTATGCTATTTATAGGAGTTTGTGATGAGTGGGGTGTACAGCCATGTGGCCACATCATTATAACTGCGCCTTAAGAAGTGGGCAGTTGGGGATTGGTTAAGATCAATCTTGATCTGCTTGTTGCAATAAATCTGGACTATTATGTTGGTTGAAATAAATCTGAACTGCTATGATCTGTTGATTGCAATAAATCTGAGTTGTTAAGACTAGTCAACTTCTGTCACGTGTCCCAACTGCCACTAGGTTGTGAGCCGCATGAAGGACTGTCCCCCTGTCTGAGCCGCATGAGGGTGTCCTCATAATCGAGCCGCATGAGGGTGGCCTCATAACCGAGCCGCATGAGGGTGGCCTCACAACCGAGCCGCATGAGGGTGGCCTCACAACTGAGCTGCATGAGGGTGGCCTCATAACCGAGCCGCATGAGGGTGGCCTCACAACCGAGCCGCATGAGGGTGGCCTCACAACCGAGCCGCATGAAGGTCACTCAGGCGATCCGCATAAAGAACTTTCTTAGAATTTGTGAACTGTGCCAGCTATCGCAAAGATTTTCTTGCCTTTTTATGAGCATGTCGCATCTCTTCTTTATGTCAGAGCCATCATGTCAGAGCCATGTCAGAGTTGTCACTTTGTGTCAGAGCATTAATGGCCAGCTGCATGGAGTAATTATGGCCAGCTGTATGGGCCTCTTTCGAACCGCATAAGGCTATGTGGCTTTTTCTGAGCTGCATAAAACTATCTGAGCCATATGGAGTTTCTGGGCCGCATAAGGTTTTATTATTCTTTTCCATGCTTCTACAAGACCCCCTTCAAAGTTTTCAATTTGCAAAATTGAAATACTTTGAATAAGAAACATGGGTATGTCCGCATAAGCTCTTCATGCCGCATAGGCTTCTCTGGCCGCATGGTCTTCTCTGGTCGCATAGGCTTCTCTGGCCGCATAGCCTTCTCTGGCCGCATAGGCTGGTCTTTGTGCCACGTAGGCGTCTCATTAATTGCTCTTGATTTGTTTTTGATTTAAAGCCGTCTTTTGGATAGAATCCCAAGTCAGCATTAAATATTTAGATTTGCCTTGATGATTCTGAGCATTCTTTTTTGCATGAAAGGGTATAGAATTCCAAGGGTCGGCTTTATCTTCTAGGCAGCACGAAATTCGAAGCGTCTGTCGGTTCACACACCCTTGCCAGCCTATAAATATGAGTAATTTTTGAAGAGAGAGATTCTTTACTCTCTTCTTTCTTCAAACTTTTGTGCCCTAGTCGCCGTCTCTTCTTCTCCTTCGATCATCAATGGCTCCCAAGGCATCCTCCAGTGCGGCGACGAAGGGCAAAGGAGTTGCCTCCTCGTCAGCGATCCCAGTTTACCCTGACGTTCATCCTGCCATTGACGGTAAGAATGTTGGAAGAAAAACTGCATAGACTCGAACCCTAACCATAACGGCTACGTCGCATGTTTTATGCGCGAGCCTTTATCTTTGGCATATTCTTCGTCTTCATTAAACTGTTTAAGTTCGGTGTGATGAATCGGCATATGCTGTGCTGTATAGGCTGTATGAACGTCTCATGTCCGAGCCGCATAGGGTATGCCTCATGTCCGAGCCGCATGAGAGTCGTCATGTTGCCGCATAAGCACTTTATGAACAGAGCCGCATAAGCTCTTTAAAAACTGGACCGCATGAAGCCCCACCAAACAGAGCCGCATGAACTCCTTTAAATTGTGCCGCATAAAGACCCACATAATCAGAGCCGCATAAGCTCATTTAAACTGGGCCGCATAAAGACCCACTTAATCAGAGCCGCATAAGCTCCTTTAAACTGGGCCGCATGAAGACCCCCTTAATCAGAGCCGCATAAGCTCCTTTAAACTGGGCCGCATAAAGACCCACTTAATCAGAGCCGCATAAGATCCTTTAAACTGGGCCGCATGAAGACCCACTTAATCAGAGCCGCATAAGCTCAGAACACACAAAGTGGTTTTCTCTGGCTATCTTCTGACTTCTTTCTTTTGTCTTTTTTCAGTGAACTTGCCAGTTGTAATACCCAGTTTTCTAAATAAGGGTAATTTTAAAATTTTGTGTTTTAATTATTTAATTATGATATTTAAATAATAATATAATTTTTGGAGATTTTTAATCATTTAAAACTATTTAAAAATCATGACTTGTGATTTTGATGTGCAGCTAGTGAAATCGTAGAGACTGTCTGACCTAGAGCCTAACCCTGTGATTTGGAATATGTATTTATTATTTTTAGCCTAAGGGTAATTTGGTCATTTTGACTTATTAGAATAATTTGATTAATTATTGGATTGGTGATTTTGATTTTTGACTTTGACTTGTTGAGACTTGTAGACTAGCCTAGAAGCTAACCCTAGCTTTGGTGACCCTAGTCTAACTTAAGTTAACCTACTTTTAGTCATTAGAAATTAGTTTTAAAGTAGGAAGGTTTTCCCAGTTTACCCTGACGTTCTTCCTGCCATTGACGGTAAGAATGTTGGAAGAAAAACTGCATAGACTCGAACCCTAACCATAACGGCTACGTCGCATGTTTTATGCGTGAGCCTTTATCTTTGGCATATTCTTCGTCTTCATTGAACTGTTTAAGTTCGGTGTGATGAATCGGCATATGTTGTGTTGTATGGGCTGCATGAACGTCTCATGTCCGAGCCGCGTGGGGTATGCCTCATGTCCGAGCCGCATGAGAGTCGTCATGTTGCCGCATAAGCACTTTATCAACAGAGCCGCATAAGCTCTTTAAAAACTGGGCCGCATGAAGCCCCACCAAACAGAGCCGCATGAACTCCTTTAAATTGTGCCTCATAAAGACCCACATAATCAGAGCCACATAAGCTCATTTAAACTGGGTCGCATAAAGACCCACTTAATCAGAGCCACATAAGCTCCTTTAAACTGGGCCGCATGAAGACCCCCTTAATCAGAGCCGCATAAGCTCCTTTAAACTAGGCCGCATAAAGACCGACTTAATCAGAGCCGCATAAGATCCTTTAAACTGGGCCGCATGAAGACCCACTTAATCAGAGCCGCATAAGCTCAGAACACACTAAGTGGTTTTCTCTGGCTATCTTCTGACTTCTTTCTTTTGTCTTTTTTCAGTGAACTTGCCAGTTGTAACACCCAATTTTCTAAATGAGGGTAATTTTAAAATTTTATGTTTTAATTATTTAATTATGATATTTAAATAATAATATAATTTTTCGAGATTTTTAATCATTTAAAACTATTTGAAAATTATGACTTGTGATTTTGATATGCAACTAGTGAAACCGTAGAGACTGTCTGACCTAGAGCCTAACCCTGTGATTTGGAATATGTATTTATCATTTTTAGCCTAAGGGTAATTTGGTCATTTTGACTTATTAGAATTATTTGTTGGATTGGTGATTTTGATTTTTGACTTTGACTAGTTGAGACTTGTAGACTAGCCTAGAAGCTAACCCTAGCTTTGGTGACCCTAGTCTAACTTAAGTTAACCTACTTTTAGTCATTAGAAATTAATTTTAAAGTAGGAAGGTTATCCCAGTCTACCCTGACGTTCATCCTGCCATTGACGGTAAGAATGTTGGAAGAAAAACTGCAAAGACTCGAACCCTAACCATAACGGCTACGTCGCATGTTTTATACGCGAGCCTTTATCTTTGGCATATTCTTCGTCTTCATTGAACTGTTTAAGTTCGGTGTGATGAATCGGCATATGCTGTGCTGTATGGGCTGCATGAACGTCTCATGTCCGAGCCGCATGGGGTATGCCTCATGTCCGAGCCGCATGAGAGTCATCATGTTGCCGCATAAGCACTTTATGAACAGAGCCGCATAAGCTCTTTAAAAACTGGGCCGCATGAAGCCCCACCAAACAGAGCCGCATGAACTCCTTTAAATTGTGCCTCATAAAGACCCACATAATCAAAGCCGCATAAGCTCATTTAAACTGGCCCGCATAAAGACCAACTTAATCAGAGCCGCATAAGCTCCTTTAAATGGGGCCGCATGAAGACCCCCTTAATCAGAGCCGCATAAGCTCCTTTAAACTGGGCCGCATAAAGACCCACTTAATCAGAGCTGCATAAGATCCTTTAAACTGGGCCGCATGAAGACCCACTTAATCAGAGCCGCATAAGCTCAGAACACACTAAGTGGTTTTCTCTGGCTATCTTCTGACTTCTTTCTTTTGTCTTTTTTCAGTGAACTTGCCAGTTGTAACACCCAGTTTTCTAAATGAGGGTAATTTTAAAATTTTATGTTTTAATTATTTAATTATGATATTTAATTAATAATATAATTTTTGGAGATTTTTAATTATTTAAAACTATTTGAAAATCATGACTTGTGATTTTGATGTGCAGCTAGTGAAACCGTAGAGACTGTCTGACCTAGAGCCTAACCCTGTAATTTGGAATATGTATTTATTATTTTTAGCCTAAGGGTAATTTGGTCATTTTGACTTATTAGAATAATTTGATTAATTATTGGATTGGTGATTTTGATTTTTGACTTTGACTAGTTGAGACTTGTAGACTAGCCTAGAAGCTAACCCTAGCTTTGGTGACCCTAGTCTAACTTAAGTTAACCTACTTTTAGTTTTTAGAAATTAGTTTTAAAGTAGGAAGGTTAAGTTTAAGTGAAATGGTTCCATGACTTATGACTTAACTCAATGACTTGTGATTTACCAATTTCATGACTTGCAATTAAGCCATAGGCCCATGACTTAAGCCCAAAACCCAATCAAACCAACCCATGTCAGCCACAATTAGGGTTTTCCTTTGCCTATAAGTATTCTCTTAATGTGTTTTTGCCTCTTTTGTTCTTGACCTAGATTTTGAAGGAAAGGTAATTTTCCATTCTCCTAAAATCCTATTTAATTCATTTCAAATCATTTTAACCCTAGTCTTTTGCATTAGGATCTAATTATTGTGCGTTTACTGATTTTGGAGGTTCACCTCAGTTTTTGTGTCATTTGGAGCTTGGGAGTTGCTATTTCGAATCCTTCAATTTTAGACTTTCTTGAGTATTGACACTCAATAGGTAAACCACTCAAACCTATTGTTTTTCCTGTTTTTCTTGCATATAGGGCTAGGATTAAGAGTCCCCTAGTTGTCTCCAAAATTTGGGCACAATTTGTGTCCATTTGGTGTCCGTATCGGACACGTATCATAGTGGATACATAGGTGTTTGTAAAAATGCCCCTTAGGGACTTATTTTCGTATTTTGAAAATCTAATTTCATAGATCTGTAGATCTACATGTGTGTATGAACTTTTGTGAAGGATGTTTGGTGTTTCGTGTCGGTTTGTGTCGTGTTTTTGGCCTTGGACACGCTGCATGAACCCTAGGCCTGTGTCCTGCCTATCGGGGTCCATAACTCGTGACACAGGACACTTCGGGACACAAAATTTTATGGAGAGTAGGGGGCAATGACTACCATCATGCTCCCAAAATTTGGGAGCAGATGGTTGACTACACGCAGAGCAATCGCGCCCGCACTTGCCGTGCGCTGTCGTGCGCTGACGGCCGAGACGCGCACAGACACGCACAAATACGTGCTCGTGTCCACTGTGGACACGTGTCAGGCTGTCCCACGTGTAGACCTATCCTAGGCAACCACGTGGGTGTGTGCACGTGACACGAAGTGTCGTGTGTCGTGTCCTACACGCGTGTGCACGCGTGCACGACGCTGTGGTACACTGGGTGCACCCCATGTGTTTGTATCGATGTGGACACGTCTGTGTCATGGTTGTGGGACACAAAATGACTTACAGGACACGTACACGTATGTGGCACCGATTACCAACTCTTTGATTGTAAATTTTGTTTTTAATTAGATTCGAATTTATTGAAATTCCCTAAAGGCCTGATACCTCACTGATACGCTGAACTGGGATGGTTTTGGTTTTCTTAATTTGCATTTTAACTAATTTTAATGCTGTTAAATGTTCAGTTTAGCCTCACCTACATATGTATTAGATTGTACAAATGTTGGATTATGATGGGTATTCGAGAAATTGGTTTTTCGAATGAGGTTTTTCCCCATTTTTTGATACAATGTGCTGATTCCTGATTTCTGATATTTAAGTGTGATTTTAACCAATTTTCCATGATTAATTGCAATATTATTTAACCCGTATATGTCTAAGTGATTATGTATATGTTAGATTTCATGTTAACAAAGGAATTGGGTCGAATTGGTTGGACTGTTGTATACACAGTTAGCTAACTGTCATTGAACTTGAATTCTGAGATTTTAAACTGTATTTTAACTATTTTATTGATGATTAAATTCCTTGATTTGTTCACTTGCATGTATCTGAGTATTATGTACATAATAGGTTCATGATTTGTGTTGGTTTGGGTTTTGAATCGATTTGGGACTGAATGTGTGCACTGTTAGACTAAAACTATCATTTCATTACACTAAAATATGTGTACACTGTTAATTGAAAACTATTCACACATTATTTCACTCTTTCTTGTCATACCATTACATACACCACACCCTACTGATTCCTGAGAAATTATTTCCTGAGAACCACTTGACACAGCACCTATCCAAATTCCTGAGTGCATTTACCCTGTTTAATATACTGATTCTACACTCACGCACACATGAGATTAATGTCCTACACTCACACACACATGAGATTAATGTCCTACAAACACACACATTGTTAAAATCTGAGAACCTATGACATTCATATAGACACATATAGCACACTGTCATATACACACACATTGATAACATATCACACACACACACATGTATTTGAGAGCACTAAATTAGTGAGTCCTATTACACATTGTTCACACACACTACTTGACACATATTTACAATTACACTCACATACACTCAAATTGCATGTCACACACACATACACTTTTAAACCTTACCATGACACACTATAACCATGTTGAATCCTTGTACACACACACCATTCTACCTATACATGTGACACCCTTTTATCTTCCAATATATGTATACATGTAATATGTGTGTATAATTAACAAGTGGATATATGTGTATGTAGGCATGTAGCCCATACATGATTTGCCTATATATGTATATGTATGCCCCACACATTAACACTCTTTCACCCTCTCTTATCTCTCTATCTCTCTATATGTAATATATACATTAATGACCTATATGTAAATATATATATATTATCTATATGCTTGATAATTAGTAATGTGGTATATATATGTGTATGATATTTATATTAAATTAGTGTATATATAATGTATGAAATATGTGTGATGTAGACTATATGGCATAAAGCCTATGTGTATGGCATGAATGCACATGTGGATTGGTGTAGATAGACTGGTATAACTTTGTGATGGTGTGTGCTTGTTAGGATAGTATTGGTTAGAGACCTAGGTTGACTTGTTTGACCTTGTTTGACCTAACTAGACTAGAGTTGACCTAGTTGACTGTTAGGATTGACTAGAGTTGACTAAAGGTTGACTTTAGCCTAGATTGACCCCAAACATCATGTAGATGCATTGTAGCAGTCTATTTTATTATTTTAGACATGTAGTGACTTGTACTGTTCTATAGAAGACAGATACCACTCCTCGGATAGTATATTCTCTTCAGATATTTATGATACCAGGCGAGTACATTCTTTGATCATTTCATATCTTGTTTAGGATTATATTTCCTGCTTTAGATTACCTTACTTGATGCTGACACATTGGTAACATGGATTGGTACTATATGGATCCCTTCATGAGATGTTATCCCCCTCGAGAGCATCAGATACTCTTGTCTCGAGTGTTTCACTTACATCATGTATCTCATGCTTCTATTATCATGAATCTTTATGTATCAGCTTGTGATTCCTGTACTCTTATGAATCACAGAGCCTTCACGAATCTTCATGAATCACCCTTTATGGGCAATGTAGTATAGTCATGAATCTTAATATAACTTGACTGGATCCTTGTGTATTAATTGGTGATGGGGGAGTATAAATGAACATGTGGATAATTCCAAAGTAGAATAGTCATGAATCACCTCTTTAGTATAGTCATGAATCACCCTCCAGCTGTTCATGTTTGTCTTGTACTCTGAATCACTAGTCACTGATTAGTTCTCTATTATATTGTAGATATTTACTTACAGTCTCTCTCCCTTTTATATCATGTTATTCTTCAGTTTCATGTATCTTACTCTCTAGCATGATTATATTTCCTATCCTGTTATGATCTGTTGAGATGTATTGTGCTCGCTCCTGTCCTGACTGGACCTGTTGAAAATTTTACAGAGAATGATGAGGTTCTGGTAGCTTCCCATTATGGTGCAGCTTTAGACAACACGTGTGACTTGGACCCACTTGCAGTAGAGGATCTACCACCAGTGGTTTAGACTGCTAGCTTAGACTCTTACCTTATCTTTCTTATTGATACATTATTGTATATATACTGGGAGTTATTTTATCTGATCTCTATGGAGATGTTATCTTAGACACTTAGACTTCTATCTGATTGTATCTCTGTGGATTCATTTCGTTCCATATCTACCTATCTTTTTATCGTACTCTACCTTAGATGTGATTGAGACTGTATTGCTATGTCACCTCCATTCGGAGTATATGTACTGTACAGGTACCTTTATACTGTTAGATGATTGACCTAGGACAGCGTTCTACCGCCGACACTGCGGCGTAGGCTGGATGTAACTACTTCTCGTGCCCTTACTCTAGGGTGTGGGTCGTGACACATTTTTAGTGGTGGCCCATGCAGATCGAGTTTATGTAGTAGTATTCGAACTAGAGTATCACTACAGCTTGCAGTAGGATTAGGATATTTTGAGGGTACTCAATCACACTAGGAAAACTCTTAATCAGATTCTTTTTATCTAAATTTGCTGCTTATTGTCTTCCCTTGAATATAAACTGTCCTCATTTGATTTTTTGCTTCATTCTCAGTAATTGCTTCTTATTTTGATTTGTCTTCATGATGGTTATGGAGACATGATCTCATCGCTCCGGTCAGGGGAATACTATCGAGAGGCTGGCCACCTCTCGTCTTGTTCATCAGGGCCTCGAGACCGTAGCTCCTGTTGTGCCTACTCAGGTTGGCATTTCTGCTACATTGGAGGTGCACCTCCGCCTGTACAGAGACCTTTCCCCGTTATTCCCGATTTCTCTTAGCAGTAGCGGTTCATGCAGCATCAACAACAGGTCAGGGGAAACTAGCAAGAGCGAGCTTTCGCCAGGACAGTCGAGGATGCACAGGCCATTGGAGATGTTGCTACAGGTTCCGAACTTCTCGATTCCATTTCCGTAGTTGTCTCTTATAACTATCTTGAAATTCGATTCCATCTGTTCCTTGTTGACTGATCAATTTTGTTCTATTGTTCATGTGTTATGTTTGTTTTTCTTCTGAGAAAAATCATATGGGCTAGGTCACCTCAGTTATGGAATCTAGAAAGTCGTATTAGCTGGCATAGTGAGGACATATAGTCAGATTTTGGACGTATTTTTCGGGTGTGGAAATTTAAGGTTTTTGCCGTCGCATGCGGCAATGCGAAAATTTTAAATACCATAAACCTAGAGGTACGTACCTTAGTCAAGGACTCTGTGAGTATTGTAGCCTTGCTCACTAGCATGATAAAGACTCTGAACAACATGATTTTGGACAGACGCATATGATTATCATACCCTTCTGTCTTATAAAAATTGTATTCCATTATCAAATAACTTAGGAGTAGGGATATTTAGTTTTGTAGAGCTTATTCATATGTAGTTCTTTCATAGTATAATGATATGATGACTTGTAGAGTGTTTGTACCCTAGAGATGATAGTTAGCATTGGTATTAGAATAGTAACCCATTATAGATGGTTTTTCTGTTATTTATAATACCAACCAGTTTACATATAGGATGTTAGTATGCCTTACAGCCTTGATGATTGTTATTATTTTCCCTTACCTTTTTCCAGTGAGGCACCCATGACCAGAGCATGTCCATGAGTATAGTTATAGTTCACCTGAGACTGAGAGGTCTATATATACATATAGATTGCAGATGATATTGGCATATGAGATATGGGTTGGTTGGTACCTATAGGCCATTGTTGTATAGGGTATTGACATGTTGTTTAGCCTATATTTGGTTCAGTTTTCTATTTTAGTTAAGATCTTTTGTGTTGAGTTCAGTCATGTTTGATCAACCTTTATAGGCAGTGTGCAAACACTTCACTAGATACCCTGTCCCCTTGGTTCAGACTTGTACAAGTTGTTTACTGCACTCAACTTTCATTACCTACCATGTTGCATCATAGATTTCACTGGACCATAGTTCAGACCCCAATTATTGACTCACCAATATAACCATCAACCCCTTATCATATTCTGCACATCTGGAGAGTCAGTATCATGCATATTAGAGGTCTGCACTCATCCTTACTTTTGTACGTGGTGACATACTGCATCTTTTAGCATTTACTTTATTGATAGCCTTGCAATACCCTCCATTTTAACCTGCAATACCTGCCCTACAGCAGAGTTTAAACTTTTTCTTGGGCATGGTTGTTCAGTCCACTTGGACAGTTGTATACATTGGGATATAATGTGGATTGTTAATAAGATTTCTCCCTTGATCATTATTTTGTCTCCCTTTCATTCTTAGATACAGATGATACCTGGTTAGCCCATCTGTCCAGATACATGTCCAAACCCTTTCTTTCATTGTTGGTTCAGTCTTCCAAGCCTCTACCTGAGCATTAGTTCATTTTCTATGTATAGATTTTCTTTCACTTTGACTTTACAAGTGGACCCAAATGTCCTGTCCTTTAGCTTATAATTTTAGTCTCCTTAGCATCATTCCCTTTTGCCTACACTGATGATTCAGACCATTCATTCTTAGCCTAGTTTCCAAGCATTTGTTCAGTCCCTTATAAGTTTAGTCTATTTTAACCCTTTGATGATCAATTATATAAATATAGATGATACACTTAGGGTGTATGTAATGGGTTGCTGTTCTTGAGCTTATGTATATGTGGTATTTGGTATTTGTGTGCTTAGAATATAGGTATTTAGTTATGGGTGACTTGATAGGATTTGGAAGGTTAAGAGTTAGTATAGAGTTTTTTTTGCTAGTCTCTAGTTGCCAACACCTAGATAGCTAGCATAGGTAAAACCCTAAGAAGTTGACCAGTTGATGACCAAGTACTTGGATGTTGAGAAATTGACTAGTGGTTGATCCTTGACTATGTTTGACCTAGGAGTACTACCATCTTAAATTTCGAGGACAAAATTTTTCTAAGGTGGGTAGACTTGTAACACCCAGTTTTCTAAATGAGGGTAATTTTAAAATTTTGTGTTTTTAATTATTTAATTATGATATTTAAATAATAATATGATTTTTGGTGATTTTTAATCATTTAAAACTATTTAAAAATCATGACTTGTGATTTTGATGTGCATCTAGTGAAACCGTAGAGAGTGTCTGACCTAGAGTCTAACCCTGTGATTTGGAATATCTATTTATCATTTTTAGCCTAAGGGTAATTTGGTCATTTTGACTTATTAGAATAATTTGATTAATTATTGGATTGGTGATTTTGATTTTTGACTTTGACTAGTTGAGACTTGTAGACTAGCCTAGAAGCTAACCCTAGCTATGGTGACCCTAGTCTAACTTAAGTTAACCTACTTTTAGTCATTAGAAATTAGTTTTAAAGTAGGAAGGTTAAGTTTAAGTGAAATGGTTCCATGACTTATGACTTAACTCAATGACTTGTGATTTACCAATTTCATGACTTACAATTAAGCCATAGGCCCATGACTTAAGCCCAAAACCCAATCAAACCAACCCATGGTAGCCACAATTAGGGTTTCCGCTTGCCTATAAGTATTCTCTTAATGTGTTCTTGCCTCTTTTGTTCTTGACCTAGATTTTGAAGGAAAGGTAATTTTCCATTCTCCTAAAATCCTATTTAATTCATTTCAACTCCTTTTTAACCCTAGTCTTTTGCATTAGGATCTAATTATTGTGTGTTTACTGATTCTGTAGGTTCACCTCAGTTTTTGTGCCATTTGGAGCTTGGGAGTTGCTATTTGGAATCCTTCCATTTGGGGCTTTCTTGAGTATTGACACTTAATAGGTAAACCACTCAAACCCATTATTTTTCTTGCATATAGGGCTAGGACTAAGAGTCCCCTAGTTGTCCCCGAAATTTGGGCACAATTCGTGTCCATTTGGTGTCTGTATCGGACACGTATCATAGTGGATACATAGGTGTTCGTAAAAATGCCCCTTAGGGATTTATTTTCGTATTTTGAAAATCTAATTTCATAGATCTGTAGATCTACATGTTTGTATGAACTTTTGTAAAGGATGTTTGGTGTTTCGTGTCGGTTTGTGTCGTATTTTTGGCCTTGGACACGCTGCACGAACCCTAGGCCTGTGTCCTGCCTATCGGGGTCCATAACTCGCGGCACAGGACACTTCGGGGCACAAAATTTTATGGAGAGTAGGGGGCAATGACTGTCATCATGCTCCCCAAATTTGGGAGAAGATGGTTGACTACACGCAGAGCAATCGTGCCCGTACTGGCCGTGCGCTGTCGCGCGCTGACGGCAGAGATGCGCACAGACATGTACAAACACGTGCTCGTGTCCACTGTGGACATGTCGTAGACACGTGTCAGGTTGTCCCACGTGTAGACCTATCCTAGGCGACCACGTGGGTGTGTTCATGTGACACGAAGTGTCGTGTGTCTTATCCTACATGCGTGTGCAAGCGTACACGACGCTGTGCTACACTGGGTGCACCCCACGTGTTTGTATCGATGTGGACACGTCTATGTCATGGTTGTGGGACATGAAATGACTTACAGGACACGTAGACATATGTGGCACCTATTACCAACTCTTTGATTGTAAATTTTGTTGTTAATTAGATTCGAATTTATTGAAATTCCCTAAAGGCCTGATACCTCACTGATACGCTGAACTGGGATGGTTTTAGTTTTTATAATTTGCATTTTAACTGATTTTAATTCTGTTAAATGTTCAGTTTAGACTCACCTACATATGTATTAGATTGTACAAATGTTGGATTATGATGGGTGTTCGAGAAATTGGTTTTGAATGAGGTTTTTTCCTATTTTTTTGATACAATGTGCTGATTCCTGATTTCTGAGATTTAAGTGTGATTTTAACCAATTTTCCATGATTAATTGCAATATTATTTAACCCGTATATGTCTAAGTGATTATATATATGTTAGATTTCATGTTAACAAAAGAATTGGGTCGAATTGGATGGATTGTTGTATACACTGTTAGCTAACTGTCATTGAACTTGAATTCTGAGATTTTAAATTGTATTTTAACTGTTTTATTGATGATTAAATTCTATGATTTGTTCACTTGCATGTATCTGAGTATTATGTACATAATATGTTCACGATTTGTGTTGGTTTGGGTTTTGAATCGATTTGGGACTGAATGTGTGCACTGTTAGACTAAAACTCTCATTTCATTACACTGAAATGTGTGTACACTGTTAATTGAAAACTATTCACACATTATTTTACTCTTTTCTGTCATACCATTACATACACCACACTCTACTGATTCCTGAGAATTTATTTCCTGAGAACCACTTGACACAGCACCTATCCAAATTCCTGAGTGCATTTACCCTGTTTAATACACTGATAACTACACTCACACACACATGAGATTAATGTCCTACACTCACACACACATGAGATTAATGTCCTACAAACACACACATTGTTAAAATCTGAGAACCTATGACATTCATGTACACACATATAGCACACTGTCATATACACACACATTGATAACATATCACACACATGTATTTGAGAGCACTAAATTAGTGAGTCCTATTACACATTGTTCACACACACTACTTGACACATATTTACAATTACACTCACACACACTCAAATTGCATGTCATACACACATACACTTTTAAACCTTACTATGACACACTATAACCATGTTGAATCCTTGTACACACACACCATTCTACCTATACATGTGATACCCTTTTATCTTCCAATATATGTATACATGTAATATGTGTGTATAATTAACAAGTGGATATATGTGTATGTAGGCATATAGCCCATACATGATTTGCCTATATATGTATATGTATGCCCCACACATTGACACTCTTTCACCCTCTCTTATCTCTCTATCTCTCTATATGTAATATATACATTAATGACCTATATATAAATATATATATATATATATATATATATATATATTATCTATATGCTTAATAATTAGTAATGTGGTATATATATGTGTATGATATTTATATTAAATTAGTGTATATATAATGTATGAAATATGTGTGATGTAGACTATATGGCATAAAGCCTATGTGTATGGCATGAATGCACATGTGGATTGGTGTAGATAGACTGGTATGACTTTGTGATGGTGTGTGCTTGTTAGGATAGTATTGGTTAGAGACCTAGGTTGACTTGTTTGACCTTGTTTGACCTAACTAGACTAGTGTTGACCTAGTTGACTGTTAGGATTGACTAGAGTTGACTAAAGGTTAACTTTAGCCTAGATTGACCCCAAACATCAAGTAGATGCATTGTAGCAGTCTATTTTATTATTTTAGATATGTAGTGACTTGTACTGTTCTATAGGAGACAGATACCACTCCTCGGACAGTATATTCTCTTCAGATATTCAGGATACCAGGCGAGTACATTCTCTGATCATTTCATATCTTGTTTAGAATTATATTTCCTGCTTTAGATTACCTTACTTGATGCTGACACATTGGTAACACGGATTGGTACTATATGGATCCCTTCATGAGATGTTATCCCCCTCGAGAGCATCAGATACTCTTGTCTCGAGTGTTTCACTTACATCATGTATCTCATGCTTCTATTATCATGAATCTTTATGTATCATCTTGTGATTCCTGTACTCTTATTAATCACAGAGCCTTCATGAATCTTCATAAATCACTCTTGAATTACCCTTTATGGGTAATGTAGTATAGTCATGAATCTTAAGGTAACTTGACTGGATCCTTGTGTATTGATTGGGGATGTAGGAGTATAAATGAACATGTAGATAATTCCAAAGTTGCATAGTCATGAATCACCTCTTTAGTATAGTCATGAATCACCCTCCAGCTATTCATGTTTATCTTGTACTCTGAATCACTAGTCACTGATTAGTTCTCTATTATATTGTAGATATTTACTTACAGTTTCTCTCTCTTTTATATCATGTTATTCTTCAGTTTCATGTATCTTACTCTCTAGCATGATTATATTTTCTATCCTGTTATGATCTGTTGAGATGTATTGTGCTCGCTCCTGTCCTGACTGGACCTGTTAAAAATTTTACAAAGAATGATGAGGTTCTGGTGTCTTCCTATTATGGTGCAGCTTTAGACAACACTTGTGACTTGGACCCACTTGCAGTAGAGGATCTACCACCAGTGGTTTAGACTGCTAGCTTAGACTCTTACCTTATCTTTCTTATTGATACATTATTGTATATATATTGGGAGTTGTTTTATCTGATATCTATGGAGATGTTATCTTAGACACTTAGTCTTCTACTGATTGTATCTCTGTGGATTCATTTCGTTCCATATCTATCTATCTTTTTATCGTACTCTACCTTAGATTTGATTGAGACTGTATTGCTATATCACCTCCATTCGGAGTGTATGTACTGTACAGGTACCTTTATACTGTTAGATGATTGACCTAGGACAGCGTTCTACCGCCGACACTGCGGCGTAGGCTGGATGTAGCCACTTTTCGTGCCCTTACTCTTGGGTGCGGGTCGTGACACCAGTCAATGCTGTGGGAGAACTCTTGGTAGGTCACGCCCAATCTGATGTGGGTGTGAGGTTCAATCATTTAGTTGGTCATGTGTCGGACCACTTTCCCAAAGATGAACCTGAGGAGAGGCTGAGAGATATCAAAAACCAGTCCTTCTACTTTCTCACTGGCATGATAAACTCAGGGAAATTGGGGGGCCAACACCTGAAACCTGTGTTCCTCTTTGGGGATGCCCTGACTGTGAAGAACCCCAACGTTTTGGATATATCTGAAAGTTAGAGTTTTTCTTCTAACGGGGTGGCGATCCACATTCCTCAAATGAAACGTCACTTCCCGCTGCCGTGGTTCAACATGCTGCCAATGGACAGAAAGATGGTGGATTCCTTGACTCCGAGCCGGCAGGGGATGTTTGTGGACGACATTCACTATAACAGAAACTTGGGGTCGGTGGTCGCGAGTAGGACACCGATTAGCTGCTACGTGATGGGGTTGGCCCCGGGTAGCTTTTAAATGTGCAGGGTCCCAACTTCAGGTTCTCTCAAGCTGACACTTTCATGAACCAGCTTACTCAGAAGGGGTCCTACCCCATTGGTCGGTTGGCGCTACTGAACTGGGTGAACCCCATCCCTTCGTGGACCAACTTGACCATGTTGATTTTACGGACATATGAGAATCTCCTGCGCGAGATCGGCTTGTATCATGCCATTCGGGGCACCTGTTATGGTTTGCCCATAAACAAGAAGCTCTTCCTGGCTCTTCTTGAAATGTACAACCGTCGAACGGGGACCTTCTTTATACCGGAAGGGGAGATAGGACTCGCTCTCCACGAGATGCGTGAAGTCTCCAGGCTGCCCTGGGGGAATGAAGTCTTCGAAGTGTATATCCTCACGAACGAGGAGTTCGAGGAGTTGTAGCAGATCTTCCCGGGCTTTGTTGCTGTCTACCGGGAATTGCTGTGTCACCACAGCACGTACCAGCAGATGTCGAAAAAGAAGAACGACAGCTCGGAAGGGAACCTTCCCCATACGAAGGCCTGGGTCAGTTAGCTTTTTAAGCTCGGCGCCTCAGGCCGGGTTTCTCCCCGGAGTCCTCGAACCCGGGAGGAGGTGCAGGACCAGGTGTCGACCACCAAGAGGGTGAAAACCACCGGCGACAAATTTGGGAGTCAATCTGACTCTTTTACCTATTTTTATCAGGATACTCAGAAGTTGTCCGAGAAGGCTCTTCTGGCAGGATTTTTGATGGTATGGCTACAGAACTGCGTAGTTTCGGGAGGGGCTGGCTCTATTGAATGAATCAGTCGTAACTTTATCCTTCCTGTGGTAAAGCTAGTCTTCGGGGTCAGACTAGCTCTCCTCCCTGCCATGGTGTGCAGCATACATCGTGGCCTCCGTACTTTCTCATCCAAGGTCATCGCCTGTGATACGGTAAAAGACTTTGAACGAATCGAGCCGCCCTATCATTATCTGATGGGGTGGCTGTTGCTGTACTGCCGGTCTTTGATGAGGCATTGCCCAGAAGACGACGTAACTGCAGATGATGCCTTCATCTTCCAGTATCGCCGCATGCCCTGGGAGTGTTGTACCATGCCAGCCTGTCGAATGGCGCTCGCGAGAGTAGACAGATATAACTTTTTTGTGTTTGTCCCTCACTTTACAGATGAAGAAGTGAATGGTGTACATCTTGATGGTACTGCCCCCTCACCTCTTATCTGATAAGATGCTTCTCAGGTTGCAGAACATCTGTCCTGCACACCTGGTATATCGCAACCGTAACTCTGCCTTCCTGGAGCCTTACTTTTCCAGTCGGTTCTTCCGACAGTTTGGGTACAGTCAGCTGTTTCTGGACAATCCCAGCCCCTGCCTAGGTTTTGAGGGTAGTGTCCTTGACGGTATCAGGGCTTGGCACTACTATAACACGGTTCACACCCGCACCAGCTTCTCTGTGCCTGATGCTAAGGAGTTAGGACAGATTTTGTACATGGCAGCTCTGTACCATGTTATGGTGAACAAGCCCCCTACCAATTTTGACCCAAGTACCAGTTTTATTGTTGGTACTGGCTTGGAGAAGAAGCCAAAAGGGTCCAAGACGAGGAAAAGGAAGGGGAACGCAGTTGAGGTGTCAGACTCGGAGTCCACCAATGCGGACGAAGAGGATGACCTGATAACCTGCCTCTTCCTTCTGTAGATGATGTGGTGGCGGATCAGCCCCCTATTGTGCCTGGTCCTTCACGCAAGCGAAGCAGGCGTGAGTCCGCTGTTGGCGGCATAACTTACTCCCGGAAATGGGCTACCGTCAGGCCTCGCCGGCCAATCATTCGGGAGAGAAGCGAGAATGTTGATGCCGTTTCGGAGGTGAATCGAATTACAACCATCTTTTCTTAGCTCTTCTTTTCTGTATTATGATCTAATCATTCTCCTTTTCTTTGTAGGCGTCAGGAGAAATGGACTCTCGAGAGCCGGATACTGTCTCTGAAGTCGACCCGACTCTAGCCACTTTAATTAGCGATATGAGTGCTGAGCTAATTTCCGCCAGGGTTCTTCCGACGACGGTTGAGGTTCCTTCCGGTGCTGATATCTCAACCCAGGGCGATGTGGGCTCTACTGAGCCAATCCTCGAGGTTGTTAAATTCCAGCCGGGTGATGCTGACCCAATTGCGTCTACCACCGGGGCGACTGGGGCAGAGGAACCATCTGCATTCGGCTCAGATGTCGCTGGTGAGGAGGATACAATGGCAGTGAGCGAGCTTTAGCAACCCTCTCCTGGTAAGCTAAGTCAAGTCTTGACTAGTGAGGAGGTTTATTTGCTCTATCTTCACATCCTTCGGGTTAAGCTGATCGTTGGTTGCTCCGGACATACAGGTCCTGCTCCTTCGCCGCCAACGACGAACATTATCGAGGGAGAAGTCACCAAAGGGGATCTGGTGGAAGAAAGTATGCCTCTTCCTCCTTCAACTCATATCGAGGGGCCTCCTGCCGGTTCGAGTTCGGGAGATTAGGCAGTGGAACGCCCGGGACGGGAAGAAATGGTCCCTGCACCCTCCTTGATTCATGTGGCTCCGGAGGTCGACCTTTCCGCCCTGTCTAGTCGCCAGATCCTTCAGGCGGCGGAGAAGGAGATGGCTACAATTCAAGCATCTTATGCTCAGAACTTGTCTCCCTAGTAGCAGGGGCGTCAAGTTCCGGTGCATCTCCTTCAACTCTGTCATCCACCCTTCCCTTGACGCTGTCTTCTTCGGAAGTTCTCGATGAATCGTCGAAGGATGTGGTTGACAGTTTCTACCGCCACCTGAAGCGAGGGATTGAGGCTGTCGTAGAGAGGGGAACATCCTTTGCATTGGCCCGTCAATGTGCGCGTGGCCAGATTGAACTTCTCAGAACCCTCCCCGGTGGGGCAGGGATAGTCGAGCTTCTGGAGCCCAAGTTACTAGAAGCTGATCAGCTGGTGGCTCAGTATCAAGGACTGCGGCAAGTTGATCTATCTTCAACAATAGATCAGGAGCGTGCTTTCCTTTTAACTGCCATAGAAAAGGTAAGGATGGTACGGGAAACATCCAAGCCTGCTCTGATGAAGGATGTCCGAGATTTATCGCTGAAGTATGATCAATTAAGCCGCAGCGGAGAGGTCTGCATCACTCGGGAAGAGGCTGCCTCTCGTGGGGTAGCCGATACCAAGGAGGAGATCCTCCAGCTTCAGAGAAAATTGGTTTCTTTGGAGTCTGAGCTGCAGGCCTCACGCGAAGATAAGGAGCTAATTTTCCGGGAGACCGATAAGGTCATCCGAACCTCAGATGCCTTGGAGTGTGCACTTGAAGAGGCTTGAAGACGGCTGGCAGACATATGCGCATCTGGAGGATGCAGAGAAATTGACGCAAGAGGCTGAGCGTCGGGCCACCCTGAGATTTGGGCGGTCGACATCCAAACTGAAGGACCGGCTCCGAAAATTATATGTCGTCGAACCATGATCGGCTTTTTTCTTTCTTTCTTTATGTTTCTTCATCTTTTTGACAGGGACGTAGTCCCAAAAAATGTAGTACTTTTGATTTAAATAAATGACTTTGTTTGCATCATCTTTTATCTGTCGTGCTTGTACTGTATCTTTGGTATTATGTGTTTTGCTCCACTGGACGACTTTCTGTGGACCTATTACCCTTGGCATACCTTGGTTTTAGGTATGGATAATAAGTTTGATAGGGATACCTAGAACAACTCCGCGGTAAGGTGGATATGGAAGTTCTTGGTATTGGGTGAAAGAATACCATGGAACAGCTGGATTCCAGAGGCATGAGATTGTGAGAAAAGAGGCGCGTGTACTAGAGAACCTAGTACAACATTTGTGGTCAACTGCAGACATTTGTGGTCAACTGTGGACATTTGTGGGCCTATTATCCTTGGCATACCCTAGGATTTTTTTTCGGGTACGAATAATAAGTCGAGATAAAACTGATATACTTACTCAGAGGTAATGTGGACATGGTAAACATGATGGTTTTACAACGGAGTCTTCCTACTCAGAGGTAATGAGGACGTGGCAGGAGTGGACTCCACGAAGGCTACATAGAACAACTCAGAGGTAACATCAACGTGGAAGTTCTACGTAAGGGACGGTTTGTTTTTTGATGGAAGTGAAACAACTCAGAGGTGACATCGACGTGGTTGTTTGGAGAATTTGGGTGGACCTGTTAACCTTTTTTATGCACTAAAAGCGCGGGTAATAGATTATGAGGAAAATGCTCTTTTAGGGAGGAAGTTCAGAGGTATGATCATACATGACTTACTACCCAGAAGACGCGATATAGATTCATTTGGAGTATTCAGAGTGTGAGTTCAGCGGTACCTAAGGGTACATAACTCAACAATCCGGTTGATTTGGATGGTGTCGTTTAGACATAATATTGCTTCAGGAACTTGTCGTTGATGGGCATCATGAGCAAGTCTCCATTTTGCTTTGCGAGACGGTATGTACCATTGGAGAATACAGCCTCGATGATAAATGAGCCTTCCCACTTTGGCTGGAATTTGCCGACGGTTTCGTGAGTCATCACCATCGACCTCCGAACTGCCAAAACGAGATCGCCTACTTGGAATGTTCTGAGTTTAACCTTCTTGTTGAAGGCTCCAGAGATACGGGCTTGATAAAGCTCGATTTGCTGTTGAGCTAGCAGGCGCTTTTCATCTAAGGCCTCCAACTCTTGTAGCCGATGACGGTAATTATCATCTGTCGTCAATCGGTAAGTGAGGGCGACGCGGAGCGAGGGGATTTGAGTCTCCAGTGGAAGAACTGCCTTACTTCCGTACACTAAAGAGAATGATGTATTTCCAGTGGCCGTCCGGACTGTAGTACGGTACGCCCATAAGCATTCGCCAAGTTTTTCATTCCAGCCGCGTTTGTTTGAGGACACATACTTCTTGAGAAGCTTGATTATAGTTTTGTTGAACGCTTCCGCCAAACCATTAGCCGTCGGGTTGTATGGTCTTGAAGCAACGTTCTGGATTTGGTGTTTGTTGCAAAATCGATAGAAGGTGTGGCTTGCGAAATGCGGACCATTATCGTGGATGATCCTTCGGGGTAGTCCAAAGCGATAGATGACGTGATGCTTGAGGAAGCTGATCATGTTCGATGTCTTCACTTCTGCAAGCGGAACAGCTTCCGCCCATTTCGAGAAGTAATTCGTAATCGCCAGTATGAAACGGTGTCCTCTGGATGAAGGTGGAGTGATTGGACCAATGATATCCATTCCCCACGCCTCCAATGGTCAGGATGCCACCGTTGGATGTAGAAATTCGGATGGTTGATGTATGAAATCAGCATGGACCTGACAAGCTTTGTACTTTCTTGCATAGTCTATCGCATCTGCTACCATCGTAGGCTAGTAATAGCCCATCCGACAAAGGCGGTCTTGCAGCTTTGGGCCAGGTTGATGGGCCCCACAAATGTGGTCGTGAGCTTCGCGTACCGCTTCTTTGGCCTCTGTATTTGACAGACACCGAAGCAGTAGTCCATCGTAGGATCGTCGATACAGCATTTTTGTCTCAGTATCGTAGAAGAATCTTAGAGAACGTCTTCTGATAGAGGTGGCTTCTTTCGGGTTCTCCGGCAAGATGCCATAGACTACAAAGTCAATAAATAGGAGCCTCCAGTCCTGCGTCTCGTCGACCGTCAGGATAGAATAACTCTCGGTAAATTGGACGTTGTTCTTCGGACAGACCAATTCATGGCCTATTACATCCACCAAGTGGTGAGTATGATTTGGAACCGCCAGAGAAGCAGCCAGTCCGGCTAAGGTGTCGGCTTCAATGTTCCAGAGTCTTGGAACATGTTCCATGAAGAACCCTTTCAAGGATGTGATGATGGCGATTGCTATCTGATGATAGGGGATCATGTCTTCATGGCAAACTTCATATGAATCCCGGATCTGATTGACGATTAACTGTGAATCGCCATAAGCTTCCAAGTATTCTACCCCCAGTTCTTTCGTAAGTCGGAGGCCGATATCCAAGGCGTTGTACTCGGCCACGTTGTTTGAGCAGGGTTCTGTAAGGGAATATGCCCGGTTGATCACCAAGCCAGAGGATGAAATTAGTACCACTCCGACCCCAACGACGATGTTGCCCTTGGGCCCGGTTCTTGAAGCACCGTCGAAGAACATTCGCTAGACGGTATCATAGGAAGCCATGTTTGAATTGGTGACCTCGTCTGGGATCTCTTCATATATTCCGGTTGACTCCGAACCTGGATAGGCTGCTAAAAAGTCTGCCAGAGCTTGACCTTTAACAGCCTTTTGCGGGACGAATATCATGTGGAAGGAAGACAATAATATCGTCCAGGTAGCAAGACGAGAGCTGAGTACACCTGGCTTGGTCATGAGAACCCTGAGGGGATTAACTCGAGATATGACAAGGATGGTTTTTCATGTAACAAAGTGTCGCATCTTTTGGATAGCGAACACCAAAACAAGACATTCCTTTCCCATGGCGGTGTATCTATGCTCAGGTCCTATCATCATTCGGCTGCGATAATGGATAGTATGTTCATGCCCTGCATCATTGTTCTGTGCTAGTAGAGCACCGAGGGAATGCTCCATCGCTCGTACGTAAAGCAAGAATGGCTTTCCAGCAACCGGGGCCACCAGGACTTGAGGGTTTGACATATATTCTTTAATATTATCGAAGGCACGTTGGCACTCTTCATCCCATACGAAGGATACGCCCTTCTTCATGAGGTGGGTGAATGGTTGACATCGCCCGAAGAGGTTAGAGATAAACCTCCTGATATAAACTAGCCTTCCTTGAAGGCCTCTGAGTTCTCGAAGATTTCTTAGGGGACCCAACTCTATGATGTCTTCGTCTTCTCAGGGTCTATATGGATTCCCTGGGCCGTAATGATAAAATCCAAGAATTTTCTGCTAGATACGCCCAAGAAGGATTTGGTGGGATTCATCTTCAAGTTGTGCGCTCGCATCAGGTCGAAGACTGCCCTCAGATCGTGCAGATGATCTTCCTTAGAGCGGCTTTTAACGGCAATGTCATCGACATAACATTCTACTGTCTTACGCAAGTGGTCTCTGAAGGTGACACTCATAGCCCATTGATATATGGTACCGTCATTCTTTAAACCAAAGGGCATGACTGTGTAACAGTATACGCCAATCGGCGTTCGGAATGATGTATGCTTTTCGTCGTCAGAAAACATCTTGATTTGGTTGTATCCTAAGAATCCATCCATGAACGACATACGCTCAAAGCCACATGTGTTGTCAATCATTATGTCCGTAATAGGAAGAGGGAACTCATCCTTAGGACATGCTTCATTCAGATTTCGGAAGTCGATGCAAATTCGGATCTTCCTAGTCTTCTTGAGGACTGGTACTATGTTGGCGACCCAGTCTGGATGTTGTTCCTTCCGGATGAATCTGCTGGCTATCAGTTTGTTGACCTCAGCTTCAGTAGAATTCATGATATCTGGACAGAACCGTCGTTGCTGCTGCTTGACAGGCTTTGCGTTCGACTGAATGTTGAGCTTATGGAGTACAACCTTGGGGTTTAGCGCTGGCATATCTTCATAGTTCCAGGCGAACACATCAATGTATTCTCTGACGAGTTGCAAAAGCGCCTCCCACTCTTCTTCTGTCAGGCTTTTGCTAACGAAGATTAGCTTTGGAGAGGATTCATCGCCGAGGTCAACTTGTATGACCTCGTCTTCGGTAGGAGGATCTCTCTGTTCGAAATGCTTCTCCCACTGCGCGTCTAGCTGTTGAACCCAAGGCTGTAACTCGAGAAGCTCGGGTACATCTTCATCTTCTTCATAGGCATCAGCAAATGCTATATTGACAGACAAAGCTTGTCTGAATACGTCTTCGATGTTGACATCCGAATCAGAAGTGGGTGATCCGGTCGAATATGAATGCCAGTCACATTCCTTATCTGAGCTTTCAGGAGTTGTTGCAGGTGTAACATAGCCTAGACCACGTCTGATCTTGTTGTAGTAATTTCGTAATTTTTTAGCCGGGACTGGCAATTGCAAAGGTAATCGCCGGCCAGTGCCGTAGTTCAAGCCTGGCGTAGCCTCCATATCATACACCTGTTTTTGCATGAGGTACTTGGATCGGGAGCTATACAGATAAAGGGGCAATCTCCCGATGTCGGGTTCGAGATCAACTTCTTCTATCCTGAAAGGATGTGGATCATTCTTCCGGCCGAAGATGATTGGATGGTCCACTTCCTCAACTATGAAGCAAGCGCCTTCCACAGGAGTGAGTTGGTTCGTGGTATAGACGTTTGTCACTTGTGTGTGTAGGCTGGTTCCTATACCGTGTTCTATAGCATACATTACACAAAGCTTATTAAGCTCGAGGTAGTTCAAAGATAGCCCTTTATTGATGAAATAAGGTATCTTTTTAGGTGGAATTACATCGTCAGCAGAAGGAACATCAGTGTGAGCAGCCACATACTTGGCTAGCTCTAACTCCTCTTCGACTACCCCCTGTATTAATGAAGACTGGAAGGATGACCTGGGCAGCTTGATCATCAGGGGCTCCACTGGTGGTGCTGAACGTAGAGTCATTGGCATACTAGCAACCCCCGGCTTAGTGCTTGGTGTTGAACGGGGAGTGGTTGGCTCACTGGCAGCCCCCGGCTTAGCGCTCGACAGTCGACTTGTCCTGGAAAGACGAATCGTCATTGGCTTAACAGAAGGATTGGACTCTTCTCTTTGTTGTTGACTAGCTCTAGGCGGCCTGATTGTCAGCGGCTCTGTAGTGGGTCTTAGCCCTTGGCCAGACCTTGGCAGTCGGATTGTCATTTTCTCCTTTTGTGCAGTGAGCACCGGGAGACTAGTTGCTTCTCTACGCAGAGTGGCTGTGAGAGGTACAGTCTTGCCTGGTTTGCGGGATTGAAGATGGATTCTCAAGGGTTCTTCAGGCCCTACAATGGCCTCCGTCTGCTCTTGAACATCCTCCTTGATCAGATGTCTCTTTGATTTCTCACACAAGCAGGAATCTGAATAGTAGGATTCGACCCTTTTGATAGGATCGATGTCGACAAATTTCGTCTTCACGAAGCCGTGCTTGTCGATGTACTTGAAGCACTAGTGCAATATAGAGGGCACGATCATATAATCATGTATCCACGCACGCCCCAAGAGAATATTATAGGAGGTGTCTGCATCGATGACATAGCAGGTTACTTCCGACTGAAGGTCGCCAATTTGGCACTTCAGGCGAATCTTCTCGATGGGATAGATTCTTCTTGAATTAAAACCGCTAATTGCGGTGCTGGTAGGAGTCAGCCGATGCATAGGGATATGCAGAGGGTGAAGTAAGCTCTTCGAAATAATGCTTATCGAAGAATCGGGATCAATGTGCATCCGATCCACCTTGATGTCATCGACGTATCCAGTATAATACAGAGGGCGATCGTATATGTTAGTTTTGATAAGCATATCCTGCGGAGTGAACACAATATTGGACACTGCACCCGTACAAGCGCTGTCTTGGAGATCCGCCGGTGAGTTCTCCCCTGTAAGATTGACCAGAGCCAGATATGCATCGGTATTCTGAAGTGCTTCGCTCAATACGACGCAAACATCTTTGGAGAGTCTCAGGAGCTCGTATAATAACAATTTGGCTGGTGTGTTGGCCAATTGTGCCAAAATGTCAAAATTGTATGGCTTCTCCAGCCCCTGAGGTGCGTCTTTCCGGAGCGGCTTGTCAAAGCGGGTCTCCTTTGGCTTAGGCTTATCGGCCGGCGGAGGCTGAGAAGGTCCGGGGCATCAGCAGTGGCCGACTGACGTTCTTCAGCCGAGTTACCCGGTATGGGTTGAGTTTGCACACCAGACCGAGTAACGACAGCTGTCGCTTCTTCGACGTCGGTTGAGATTGTGCGGCAGGACTTAACTTTTTTGCCCTTCTTCTTGCCAGTAGAGGGTGATGTTGGCTGGGTTACTTCATATACTAAATTCGGGTGGACCCACATGACCTCCCCTCGTGATGTGGTGAGGGGTACCAGCCCAGCAGCCTGGTCTCGGTAAGGTGGAAGATTAGCGACCTCTATTTTTGCTCGGGGGACGGGTTCTACGCCGTCTTGTGTCCTCGTCGGCGAAAAGCTGCCGAATTGGACTGACACCATGTTGGCAACGACTGTCACCTCCTCGAAATCAATGGCCAGGGCCTTGGAGTCGATGAGATTCTGGATGTACCACTTCAATTGGAAGCAGTCTTGTGTAGCATGGTGGACGTAGCGATGGTAGTGACAGTACTTGGGGATCTCTATATCTGCAGGTCGAGGTTCACGCCTTGGCGGAGGGAGCTGAATTATGTCTCCTTGTAAGAGCATGTCAAAGATGGGCTTGACATGACTATCCTCGAAGGAGTAAGTCATATGCGGCCATTGCTTTTCTGTCTGCTTCGGTTCGGGCTTCAGGGCTGTGTCAGCCACCATAGCCTGCTTGGCCTTGTTGTCTCGGTTGTTGGAGGAATTACCGTCGTTGTTGTTGTTGGCATTAGGGCACTTGCCCTTGTCCTCCCCATCCGAGATGTACAATTCCAGTTGGCGAGCTTTCTTCAACTTGGCTTCTGCACTAGTGGCGCTGATGATGAAAGTCTTCCAGTCCTTAAATTGACTTTCGCCCATCCAGAGGCTGATTGTGGGGAGCAGCCGCTTTTGGCAAATTTTAATTAAGGAAGAGTCTGGGTTACCGGAGGGCAACTTCATCGGGGTTTGATAAAATCGCTCAATGTAGTTTCTTGTCAGCTCCTTCTCTCCTTGGACAACGTCCATGAGGGTTGACATGGTCACATCTTGTCCCACCTCATAGAACCTCTCCAAGAACATATGTTTGAAGCCAACGAAGGAATGGATGCAGTTGTCCGGCAAGTTACGGTACCAGTCAAATGCGACTCCCTCCAATGTCCCGACGAACAATCGTGTAAGGATGGCATCGTCATGCGACAGATGATCTGTTGTGACCTCAAAGTAGGTCATGTATCGGCTTGCAGATGTCTTCCCGTCATAAGGGTTGATGTTGAATGGTTTGCATCGAGGAGGGAAGGGGACATCTCTCCATGCAGCGGGATACGGCTGTCGTATCCTGAGGTCCTGAGAGTTTTCTCGGGCGTGAAACATTGTCCGAAGCTCTTGGACTTCTCTTCTCGCCTCCCTGGCCTCTTCTGCAGCAGTGGGAGCCGACATTCCGGGTGGATTATCACCCGGGGTTGGTGCGTTGTGTTTGATTCCACATTGACGGCGAAACCCAAACTTGTTTAGCCAGGTGTTCTTCCTCGGAGAGTCGGCAGGGCTGCCTTGATCTCGTCTACTGACTTGACCAGAGTAAGAAGTATGGCCTCAAGAGTGTCGAGGTGCTGTCGATCGCTGGGACCGTCCTGGTCATTCTCAGTCATAAATACTGTTCTCACACAAGGAACAGTGGAAGGAACTGTGGAGGATGTGATCTCCGAATCATACCCCCGAATGGAGAAGTCGTCAGGATATGTAGGAATGTTCTCCTCCGATTCGGACTCGGAGGAAGTGCTACCCCCCGCATAGGAGGTTGCTTCATCTTGGCACCCATGGACGTTTCCAGGGGTGTCTGGTTCTGTTCCATCTGTTGGGGAACTGTCTCCCTTGGTTCATCTTCTTGGAATACCGGATTATCGTGGATGTTCCGGGGAGTGCTACCCCGAGCTTTGGCTACCCCCAGGGATGTAGATGACGAATCTCCAAGTGTTGAAGATTTTGTCTTAGAACGGGTGCCTTGATAAACTCTTCCTATGGTGGTTGTGGACAACCGCTTGGATGAGAGTTTCTTAGTCGCGCCAGTGGAGATCGTCGGGCTGGAAACATTTACTTCCCTCCCTTGCTGGTAGGGACCTTCCGGGTAGAATTGCAGGAGGCGAAAGGAAGTGCCTTGTCTCCCAAGCTTTGTTCTAGGACCGGTCCTGGACGCTGCAGTCATTGGAAGACAGACTGCCGACCCTCTTGTACTACTGTCTTGTTGTAGCAGCAGTTGACAATGACTTGAGGCAGTGATGTCCATGGAAGGACTCTCTGTACACCAAGCTTACTTCTCTTTTCTTGCGCTTGTGAAGGATCATATCACGCAAGTCAAATGCTTCTCGAGCAACCTTTACACTCGTTTTGTGGGCCCGAGAATCCCGAGCACACGAGTGTGTTGGCATCATATTTGCTCCCCGATATGGGGCTAGTAAAAGTACTTGCCCCTGATCATTGTTGGAAGACTCTTGAGAATCCTATCCGTTGGCCGTCGGGAGCTGGACACGGATAGTTTTGTACAACTTTCCATCAGAGGCCCGCGTAACAGTTCGCGGTACTCCCTGATGGTCAGAAGTTGGGACAGCTGACTGAGCTCGATGAGCCCGCGCTGTCCTAGACTTCTTTCCTCTAGCACCCGAGGGTGCATAGTAGGAAGAGTCTAAATTGTGCCGCACAGAGTCTGCCACATCCTCATGAGAGCTTCTGAGGTCAGGACCGCATGAGAGCCGGTCAAAGACTGAACCTGAGACGCCTAGGGTGGATGGCCTGCGGCTGAGATTAGATGCCGCATACGCCATCTCCCTGCGGCTGGGCTTGGCAGCCGCTTAAGCATCCTGCATACGGCTGGAACTTGTGGGGGCCGCATGAGCCTTCTGTATGCGGCTGGAATTTGTGGCCGCATGAGACTTTTTTATACGGCTGGAGCTTGTAGCCACATGAACCTTCTCCATGCGGCTAAGATTGGTGGCCGCATGAGCCTTCATACGGCTGGAGCCCTTATGCGGCTTCTGTACAGAGTTTCCCTTAGCTCCCGCAAGTCCAACATAGTAGTGTTTTTCTCTACCAGACTTGGGAGCAGCAGGGTCCTCTGTGGCCTGAAGTGGGGTCGCATGTGAGTCTTCTCCGTCGTCTTGGGCAGCAGAGAACACTTCTTCCAGAGCTTGGAAAGGAGCAGCAATTTTGGCCTCCACTTTCTCCGGGCCTTCTTCGTGCTGGCTCGCTTCTGGACTGGGCTAGCGCTCCCGTCGGAAAGCATCTCTTCAAAAGCTTGTTGGTCGAAGCGAACAACCAGCATCTGTTGCGTGGAGCCAAGTTTGGCTGCGTCCGATTGCGTCACCAACTTCACAGCAGTGGAGAAGTTAGTCCCCAGCAGAGTCGCCATCGTGTTTGCTATTGATTATCAAAAAAAAGAACAGTTTTATGGGAGGACTGAACTTTAAGTCACAATTACAAACTCGCTCGTACAAAGAGAGCCTAGAAACAAAACCTAGGAAAAGCAATCTAAGTATAATTTTTTAATTTGGATTCTGGGGGGTGACGGTAGAGGCTCGGAAAAGTGCTATCAACTCTGTCTTACTCCTTGGACGATCGAACGCAACCTCGGCTCTGGTAAAGAGATGCTCTGTGTGTATCTTTGTGTGTCTCCGTACAAAGGAATAATCCCATGCTATTTATAGGAGTTTGTGATGAGTGGGGTGTACAGCCACGTGGCCACATCATTGTAACTGTGCCTTAAGAAGTGGGCAGTTGGGGATTGGTTAAGATCAATCTTGATCTGCTTGTTGTAATAAATCTAGACTGTTATGTTGGTTGAAATAAATCTAAACTGCTATGATCTGTTGGTTGCAATAAATCTGAGTCGTTAAGACTTAGTCAACTTCTGCCACGTGTCCCAACTGCCACTAGATTGCGAGCCGCATGAAGGACTGTCCCCCTGTCTGAGCCGCATGAGGGTGGCCTCACAACCGAGCCGCATGAGGGTGGCCTCATAATCGAGCCGCGTGAGGGTGGCCTCACAACCGAGCCGCATGAGGGTGGCCTCACAACCGAGCCGCATGAAGGTCACTCAGGCGATCCGCATAAAGAACTTTCTTAGAATTTGTGAACTGTGCCAGCTAGCACAAAGATTTTCTTGTCTTTTTTTGAGCATGTCGCGTCTCTTCTTTATGTCAGAGCCATCATATCAGAGCCATGTCAGAGCTGTCACTTTGTTGGCCAGCTGCCCAGAGTAATTATGGCCAGCTGTATGGGCCTCTTTCGAACCGCATAAGGTCACGTGGCTTTTTCTGAGCCGCATAAAACTATCTGAGCCGTATGGAGTTTCTGTGCCGTATAGAGTTTCTGGGCCGCATAAGGTTTTATTATTCTTTTTCAGGCTTCTACACATCGGTGGGGAGTTTCTTTCGTTACGCTCTCCAGAGCAAAAAGGACCATTTCTTGGGGGTGGAGGACTGCCAGAAGGGAGCAATGAATAGCGTTGTGCCAACCCTCGATTTTTTTCTAGACCAAAATAATTTTGCCATCGGGCGAGAGAATAGCATTGTGCCAACCCTAGATTTTTTTTCTGATTTTGCCCACTAAATTAGCAAATATGCCTGCTTTAGTTCTACCGTACGCCAACGGACACCCTAAGTATGGGAAGGGGTACGTCACGGTGAAGGAGGTGATGTTGTGGAGCATATTGGTGTGATCCCTGTCAGCCGAATGATAGACGTATATCACACTCTTGTTCGGATTGACGCATTGACCAGAGCATCTGGTATATCTCGTCTGCGTGTTGTTGACCACCTCGACCGACCCCGCCTAGCCAGAAGCGAATATAAGGATGTCGTCGGCGTAAGCTAGGTGGGTAATGATCGGGCAGCTGCTCGCGGTATGGTAGTGAAGGAAGCGGGGGGTGCCGGGCATAAGGTTAAGGTTTTTGCTCAGCGCTTCGGTTGCAATGATAAAGATCGTAGATAATAATGGGTCTCCTTGTCTGACTCCATGACTCGATTTAAAAAACCAACCGCTCCACCGTTGACAATGGTGACAAACCACGAGTTGCTGATCGATCTCCAAACAATATCAGTCCAAGTCTCCGAGAACCCAAAAGCTCTGAACATCCAGATCATGAACTTCCAGTCGAGTCTGTCATACGCCTTCTCCATGTCCAACTTGATAGCGATGTTGCCACCTCTTGCCAAGAATTTCATGCAGCTGATCATCTCTTTGGCCAACAAAATATTGTCCAAGATGTTGCGACCGCGAACGAACCCACTTTGCTCTTCCGAGATAATGGTAGGAAGAATGTTGGTCATGCGATTGGCAATAATCTTGGAGATGATCTTGTTGGTAAACATGCACATGCTCAGACGGAAGTCTCTGAAGGTTTCCGCGTTGTCTTTCTTAAGGATCAGGATCAGGTCGGTGTTGGATATCGCTTTAAGATATCTGGCACCTTGAAAGAAGGCAATAACCGCCTCATGGATGTCTGCCTTGATGATGTCCCAGCATGATCTGAAGAAGACTCCAGTAAAGCCGTCCGAGCCGGGAGCGCTATGCTCGTTCAGAGACCATACAATATCCTTGACTTCCTATTCGGAGGGTTGACATTGCAGCCGGATGTTGTCTTCGCCCTCGATCAGGCGGCGGATGGCCTCAAGAAATGCCTCATCCTTGTATATGGTTTCTTTAGTGAACAACTTAGAATTTTAATCGACAGCTGCTAACTGAATATTCTGTTGCCCGGTAAGGATGTTACCGCCCTCGTCAGTGATTTGATTGAGATTAAGTTGTTGTCTGAGGCCCTTGACGCAAGAGTGGAAGTGTATATATATATGTGTGTGTGTGTGTGTGTGTGTGTGTTAGTGTGTGTGTGTGTGTGTGTGTGTGTAATTTTGACAAATGAGCATCGAGAGCTAAATTCCCAATACTCTAATACTTTATGGCATTTAATGGCTCATACTTGTTCCGATACTTGCTAATGAGCTAATGCTGTGATACTCTGATACTTGGCACTCCCTGATACTCACTAATGAGCTAGTATATATAGACAGTGAATGTTATACATATTAATGTCTAGTATGCAGGAAACTTTTTATATGCATTAAATGGTCAAATATTGCCATTATCATACTAGTTACAACTCAATCATATCCATATATGTTATTGCTTTATATAGGAGATTCTCATAGAGTTGGAGTATTCTTAATATGGTGCGGACATTAGTTGTATATACCATAAGCTTCAAATAGGAGATTCTCACAATTTTGGAGTTAATTTGTGCTGGAAAGTAGAAATATTGGTGAATTTGGGAGATTTTATATGAGTTTTAGATAGTTGGCAATGTATTTGAACTCTTGACTTAATATTTATTGTTATTTTTGCCTATCAGTTTCTATGCGACTTTGATAAGTTATAATTTGGAATTTGAACATATATGATTTTCTTATTTATGATATAATTTAGAGGCTAGAGCTAATTGCTTCTTAAAACATTATTTTGATTATTTGATGGGCTGGTACAGAGTTCTTCAAATGAGCTAATGCTCTGATACTTGGCCCTCCCTAATACTCAGTAATGTTTTTTGATACTAATGAGCTAGTATAGACTTATCCTGTCGACATCCACCTCACTATAACTGGTACCAATGTGTAGTCAGCCACAAGGGGCTTGTAGTTGTCGTCAATAAGCACATTGGAGGACTTAAGGTGACCATGGGGTAGAGTTAGCATTAGAAGCTCTTCATATAGGTAGCCAAGACCTCTGGCTACTCCTTTGATGGTCCTTATGTGTGCTGGCCATTTCAGCTTGGACCCACGGTTGCCTGCGCATGCATGAAGCAAATTAATTACTCAGGACTTCACTTTTCCATATGGCTTGTCTAGCCAAATCAGATTCTTCTACATGCTTCGATCGTATTTGCTACCAGTTACCAGGATCCCATGTGTATCACATTCCTTTTTTGTCCAGTGTTCTGCAGGTAACTATGGGTAATATGATGGAGCGTGTCCTTTTTTATCTTTTCCTTATGGTGGACTATTGTAGATCTTATAGCAAGGCTAGTTCCTTGTTTTCTCTCCTCAATGGTGAACAATATAGGATATTACTATACTAAAAAGTTACAAGTTCAGTTTTCACATTTGGTGATTTTATCCTTGTTGGAGTTTTGGCCTATCCTTTAGAAACTTTAGTCCCACATCGGATAGGCCAAAGAGTTTGTATCTCTATATATTAGCTTTGTTATTATTGGAGATGCACATGTGGTGTGGAGGTGCACATGGGCTCGCCATGTGGGGTTATTTTTCTAATGGGAAAAGGCTAAAATCAACAATAAAAGCATTCATGCTTTTTGCTCTTGGGAAATTTATTTCCATAGGAGCTAAGCCCCGTACGGGCTTAGCGACTCGGACTCGGACTCGGACTCAGACTCAGACTCAGACTCGGGCTCATGAGGCGTAATGTGGCATTTTGTTGGCGCACTTTGCACTTAGCACGTCAGCATCGTCGCTAGGCGCATAGTGCGCTTGCGCTCGTTGTGCGAGCCAGTACTGGTTGTGCAGTACGCACAGTGTGCGCAGTTCAGTGTGCGCTCTGTCGCGCAAAGTGCAAGGAGCACTGGATGTGTGCGCAGTTGGCAGCAGAACGTGCGTTTACATGTTCTGGGCGGTTGCTACATGTTCGGGGTGGTTATTACCATGTTCCTAACTTTGTGGTAACCGTCCAGTTGCTGCAGGGCCTATATAAGGCATCCTCTCTCTCAAGGCTAATTACAGAATAGAAAGAGAAGCCACCAGAAAGTTTACGAAGTGTTCTTTAGCACAAGTAAACAGAGATTTCAGACGTGTTCTTTAACACAGTTCTGATCTGCAGCCTTCGAGAGAGAGGAAAGGTGCCGCACCAGCGTTGCTTTTACACGGGAGTTCGTGTCCATCCGAGGAGTCAGAAGAGCAGGAGTGTTCCAAGTTCTCCGACGAACTTGCTGGTTCCTGGAAGCTGTTCGTGTAAGGCGAATAAAGCTTTGAGCAACGGTGATCATTTATCCCAGCAGGAGTTCTTCCATCTTTCGCCAGTCACCTTCTTCGTTGCTGCCAGTAACTCTGATTGTATCTTCTTTTTAGAAGTACTACGATCTGATTGCTGTGATTACGAAATCGTTTTAGATTCTCGTAATATCATAACGATATCTTTTTAGATCTTCGTTATACTTACGCAACCTTCCTAGAAGTGTTGCGTTGGAACATTATTTTTATAATTGTTTCAAATTCTCAGTTTTCCATCGAAAAATTGTGCCCCGACACTAACAATCTCAAAGCTTTATTGCTACGATGGAAAACGTTAATGCTTCACTCCTCAATACTGACTTTTGCAAATTAGAAAAGTTTGATGGAGAGCATTATCAAGTCTGGAAGAGAAAGGTTTTTCTCACTCTTCAACTCAGAGACGTGGATCACGTGCTTCTTGAAGAGGAACCTACCGTTCCAGATACTGGGTCTGCTGCTGCAATCTCTGCGGCTACTAAACTTCAGGCCAAGTGGAGAAGGTAAAATAGCATTTGCAGGCTGCTTATCCTGAATGCTATGGAGGATTCCCTTGCATAATCCTATTCTAAGAAGAATATCGCTAGAGACATATGGGAGTCTCTAGAAAAACTCTACGAAGAAGATAAGAATAGGAGCAAGATATTTGTGGTTGAAAAATATCATAAATGGCTCTTTGAGGATGATAAGTTCATGTTGCCGCAGGTAAAAGAATTTCTGAAGCTGCGACAGAAGTTGGAAGACGAGGCGATGCCCCTCCCTGACAAATTCGTTGTTGGAGGGATTGTCTCAAAGCTCCCCGCTGGGTGGAGTAAGTTCTATGCAAACATGCATAGGAAGAAGCTAGAGATCAGCCTTGAAGATCTCTTGCAGGAAATATATGTTGAGGACCAGATGCGGGCTCAACTGAAGGTGGACACACTGTCCAAGCAATTGGCTAACGCTAATCTGGTTCAGACCAAGGAACTAAGGGAAAAGCAGGCGGCTTTCCACAGCAAGAAGAAGGACCCTGACAATCTAAAAGTCAAGGGAACTTCTATCAAAAAAAAGAAGCCAAAGTCTCAAATGCCTTGCTTCAAGTGTGGCAAGAAGGGCCACTTTAAGAATAAGTGCAAAGCAAAAATCAAGCAAGGAGAGCCTAGTAAGGTATCTATGATCACTGACATTATTGCTATGATTGCACAGGTTGATGCAGTAAGGACTGGCTCTGACTGGTAGGTAGACACTGGAGCCTCCTGCCATGTCTGTTCCAGTAAGGAGTGGTTCACCACCTACACCCCTACTTCTGAAGTGGTTATGATGGCGAACCAAGCACAAGCTGAAGTGCTCGAGATCGGGACGGTGGTGTTGAAGCTGACTTCGGGGAAGTCTCTGACGCTTCAAGGCGTGAAGCACGTACCTGCTATCGCCAAGAACCTGATCTCAGGAGGCCTACTCTACAAAGCAGGCCTCAGGATGGACATCAATGCTGGCCAGATGGTGATGTCTATCAAAGGAATATATTTCGGGAAAACTTTTTATACCGAAGGAATGTTCAAAATTCAGCTTGTAAATCAGTCAAATATAATTAATGTGATTAATGAAGTCACTCATTCTGCTTATACTCTTGAGTTATGGCATAATAGGTTAGGACATGTTCATTGTAAACGAATAAACAGAATGTCTAGTCTAGGACTTATCAACAAGTGTGGGGGTAAGGTAGAGAAATGTGAAGTTTGTGCTCAAACAAAGATCACAAGGAAACCCTTTCCTCGGGTTAATCGAAGTACAGATCTTCTGGAGTTGGTACACTCCGATATCTGTGACTTCAAACAGTTCTCTACAAAGGTCGGGATGAAGTATTTTATAACCTTCATCGATGACTTCTCAAAGTATGCGTTCGTCTACTTGTTGAAGGCTAAAGACGAAGCATTCGAGAAGTTCAAGGAGTTTAGAGCCGAAGATGAGCGGCAGACTGGACAACAACTCAAAAGGATAAGAAGTGATCGAGGTGGGGAGTACAGGTCTCATGAATTCGTATCGTTCTGCAAAGAACATGGAATTATCAATAAGACTACGGCTCCGTACTCTCCTAAATCAAACGAAGTAGCAGAGAGGAAGAACAGAACGTTAACAGAAATGATTAACTCAATGTTGTTGATTGCTGGTCTTCCTAAGTGCTATTGGGGAGAAGCTGCATTGACGACCACTTTTATTCTAAATAGAGTGTCTCATGCAACTTCAGACGTTACTCCTCATGAACTCTGGTTCAAGGTCAGACCTAACTTGAAAGTCATTCGAGTGTGGGGGTGTCTAGCATATGTCAAGCTTCCAGATCTGAAGATTCAGAAGCTTGGGATAAGGACTACTAAGACGATCTTCTTGGGATATGTCGAGAAGAGTGATGCTCGAAGATTTCTTGATATTGAATCAAATCATATCATCGAATCTCGCAATGCATAATATTTTGAAGAAAAATTTAAAAGGCACAAGAATATTGTTCTTGCAGATGTTCCGGAGAACAATGAGGGTGCGCAGGTCTTCAATGAAGATGTGGTCCAAGAAGATGTTGTTGAAACAATGGTTGAACCAGATCTTGCTGAGCCGTCAACGAAGCGAGTGAGGAGGCCGAAGGACTTCGGAAGTGACTTTGTCACCTATCATGTGGAAGCAGATCCGCTTACCTATGATGAGGCGATGAAGACCAGAGACGCGGTTTTCTGGAAGGAGGCGATTGACAATGAAATTGAATCCATCACCTCAAATAACACTTGGTTGTTGGTTGATCTTCCTGAAGGAGCAAAACCCATCGGATGCAAATGGATCTTCAAGAAGAAGATAAAAGCAGACGGAACTATTGACAAGTTCAAGGCTAGGTTGGTAGCCAAGGGGTTTTCTCAGAAGCAGGGGATTGACTATTTTGACATGTATGCTCCAGTAGCCCGGATGACCACCATCAGAATGTTGATTGCTCTCGCAGCAATACATAAGATGGTGATACATCAGATGGATGTGAATACGGCTTTCCTAAATGGCGAGATGACCGAAGAGATTTACATGCAACAGCTAGGGGGATTTGTCATCAGGGGTCTTGAAGACAAAGTCTGCAAGTTGGTGAAATCCTTGTACGGTCTTAAACAAGCTCCCAAGATGTGGCATAAGAAATTTGACAAAGTTATAAGGTCAAATGGCTACATGGTCAGCGAAACGGACAAGTGTGTTTATACGAAGTTCGCTGATGGAAGAGGTGTGATTGTTTGTCTGTACGTGGACGACATGCTTATCCTGGGTACGGATATTAGCTGTGTCACGGAGACAAAGAAATTCATCTCAAGCAAGTTCAGTATGAAGGACTTGGGGGAAGCAGATGTGATCTTAGGGATCAAGATCATCCGGACAGACACTGGACTAGCGCTGTCACAGTCTCATTATATTGAGAAAATGATCACTCGTTATGGGTATCAATACGCCGTACAGGTGTGATCTGAAGCTGAAGCCTAATTCAGGGGAAAGCGTCAGACAGCTGGAGTATGCAAGCGTAATGGGAAGTTTGATGTATGCTACTACTGCCACAAGGCCTGACATAGCTTTCGTCGTGGGAATGCTGAGTCGTTTCACGAGCAACCCAGGTGCTGAACACTGGAAAGCTGTGAAACGGGTTATGAGATATCTCAAGAAGACTCAGACATATGCACTGTACTGCAGCAGAGATCCGCCGGTAGTGGAAGGCTTCAGTGATGTCAGCTGGTGCTCAGAGGTGGAGAGCGAGAGGTCCACAGGTGGATTCATTTTCACAATGGGTGGAGCTGCTATATCGTGGAAGTCGAAGAAGCAGACTATGCTCTCGCGGTCATCCATAGAATCTGAGTTCTTTATACTTGATACCGCAGCCGAGGAAGCAGAATGGCTTCGGGAGCATATGTATGATCTTCCAATGGTTGGGGCGCAAATACCGGCGATACCGATATACTGCGACAACCAGGCGACTGCGGCGGTGGCATCAAATGACCTCTTCAACGGGAAGAAGAGGACTGTGCGGTTGAAGCACAGGACAGTACACGATCTTATCAAGAGAGGTGTTATTGCAGTCATTGATGTTCGGAGTCAGGAGAACCTGGCAGATCCGTTCACCAAGGGCCTCAAGCGCCAGCTGGTCAAAGACACAGCTTGTAAAATGGGCTTGAAGGCATTCTGATATTGTATTATTGTATTCCTACCATAAAGTTTTATGCTATTAGTTCAAAGATTTATCTACTAGGCATCTAGCTTTTGGTTCAAGGGAGGACCACTAATCGGAAGAATATCAGGAACGGTGGGTATATGTTCTATTAGACATGGAGAGGTTACGGACCTATAACTACTGTTGTCTACTGTTGTTTTCTGCAGAAAATGGTTCCTGTGGGAAGGTTGGCTTAATTGCCTTAATGAGTTCTCAGGCAAGTGAATGCCTGGTGTGCTTTACAGAAAGCACGGTAGAGCAGCACTACAAGGAGTGAAACTCCATGCTAAAGTGGGGTGACTCCACAATGAGGTTCCTATATGTGGGGTACTGCCTAGTAATAGGATAAAGCCTCGGCTTTGCAGGCCAAGTCACAGCGGCGTAGCACCGCAAATAGGCAGTTAGCCTAATATTGTATGATAAAAATAAAGAGGGGTGTAGTCAGCACTACAAAGAGGAGGAGTTCCTCATGTTACAGTGGCACGACACCACGATGAGGTACCCTGTTAGGGATAAAGCCTCGGCCTTGCAAGCCATGTCGTTGCGGCGTAACACCGCAAGGGATCCTAAGGCTTCATGCTGGGTAGTTTGGCACTATAAAGAGGCGGTTGCCTCATGCTACAGTAGTATGACACTACGATGAGGTTCCCGGTACAGGGTAAGGTCTCGGCTTTAAGCCATGTCATAGAGGCGTAGCACCGCAAGGGAAGCGCAAAGTGCTTCATGCCATGTCTCTTTATAATGAACTCACCTATAGTATATGGACAAAGAGATATCAGGCCGTCTCTTGAGGGTAAAATTGTAGACGCCCAAAATTATACACTGAAACCAGGCTGGCACAGGGCCTTTAATCTGTAGCCAGAAGCACATGTGACTACATTATGTGAGTGGAAAGAATTTCAGCTATGATGCAGAATTCAAGGCTTAGTCCATTCTTGTATTATAGTCTAATTTTTGACCCATGCGGGAAGATTCAAGTCGTCAGCGACATCTCTCCTAATGCATGATGGACAGTTACTGTGGGGAACACTTATACCCATATATATAGAGATATGAGGGGGATTGTTGGAGTTTTAGCCTTTCCTTTAGAAACTTTAGTCCCACATCGGTTAGGCCAAAGAGTTTGTATCTCTATATATTAGCTTTGCTATTATTGGAGATGCACATGTGGTATGGAGGTGCATATGGGCTTGCCATGTGGGGTTATTTTTCCAATGGGAAAAAGGCTAAAATCAACAATAAAAGCATTCATGCTTTTTGCTCTTGGGAAATTTATTTCCATAGGAGCTAATCCCCGTAGGGGCTTAGCGACTCGGACTTGGACTCGGACTCGGACTCGGGCTCATGGGCTCATGAGGCGTAATGTGGCGTTTTGTTGGCGCACTTCGCACTTAGCATGTCAGCATCGTCGCTAGGCGCATAGTGCGCTTTAGTTGCGCTCGTTGCGCGAGCCACTTGCGCAGCCACGTTGCGCAAGCCCAGTTGTGCATGCCCAGGTGCGCAAGCCCAGTTGCGCTGCCCAGGTGTGCGCCCAGGTTGCGCTCAGGTTGCGCTTGGGTGCGCTGGGTTGCGCTGGGTTGCATAGAGTTGCGCTGGGTTGCGCTGGGTTGCGCTGGTTGCACAGTGTGCGCAGTGTGCACAGTACGTACAGTACGCGCAGTATGCACAGTACGTGCAGTGCGTGCAGTGTGCGTAGTGTGCACAGTTCAGTGCACGCTCTGTCGCACAAAGTGCAAGAAGCGCTGGGTGTGTGCGTAGTTGGCAGCAGAACGTGCGTTTGCATGTTCTGGGTGGTTGCTACATGTTCGGGGTGGTTATTACCACGTCCCTAACTTTGTGGCAACCGTCCAGTTGCTGCAGGGCCTATATAAGGCATCCTCTCTCTCAAGGCTCATTACAGAATAGAAAGAGAAGCCACCAGAAAGTTTACGAAGTGTTCTTTAGTACGAGTAAACAGAGATTTCAGACGTGTTCTTTAACACAGTTCTGATCTGCAACCTTCGAGAGAGAGGAAAGGTGCAGCACCAGCGTTGCTTTTGCACGGGAGTTCGTGTCCATCCGAGGAGTCAGAAGAGCAGGAGTGTTCCAATTTCTCCGACGAACTTGCTGGTTCCTGGAAGCTGTTCGTGTAAGGCGAATAAAGCTTTGAGCAACGGTGATCATTCACCCCAGTAGGAGTTCTTCCATCTTTCGCCAGTCACCTTCTTCGTTGCTGCCAGTAACTCTGATTGTATCTTCTTTTTAGAAGTACTACGATCTGATTGCTGTGATTACAAAATCTTTTTAGATTCTCATAATATTATAACGATATCTTTTTAGATCTTCGTTATACTTACGCAACCTTCCTAGAAGTGTTGCGTTGGAACATTGTTTTTACAATTGTTTCAAATTCTCAGTTTTCCATCGAAAAATTGTGCCCCGGCACTAACAATCCTAAATACTGCAGATTTAGGTTTGCTCTTTCAATCATTCTCCTACCTGGGCTGCTGCATTATAGTTTTGAAATTCAATTCCATTCTCACAAGAACCTATATTGGGATTCGATGGTAGAGTTGAGGTCAGAGCTTCATAGTTGTTATCTGTAATAGTTATTTTCTGTAGTTACTTTCATTTGTGCTTATGTGCATCCAGGAACTCATGTCCAAAGACAACACAAGTATACACATACTAAAAAGGATGTAAATGAGGATGTAAGTCTCTTTAAGCGTCAAATCTAACCTGATAGACCTTGATGTTGGTCAATTTGGTCCTAAACTGATTGATATTGTGTTAGCCTCTCACAAATGTGAGCCTGACCTGTTAACATGCCTAGGTTACTGTAGTCTTCAATTCATTATGGGCAATAACTTATGTATCTCTTTTCTTGTCATGAATGAAATTACTTCAATCAACTGGAGTTAATTTCTTCGGAATCTATAATTCTAGTTTTTGGCTATATAACTTGCATTTTTTGGGGCAAGTATTTATTACATGATAGTGGTATGTTAACTGATACTATCTTTTAATTTGATTAATGCTTTAATAGTTCAATACTCTCAATCTCTGTTAGTTTGATACTCGTATTGCCAATGTTATGTTAACTGATACATTTGATCGATATGCTCATGATTAGAGGCAGATGGAGGAGGCTAAAACGGAAGGCAGATGAAGATGGTTTGGAAGAATCACTTGCTCAACTTGATGGTGACATTTACTTCCAAGTTATGGGACTAGAGAAATCAAGGAGATGTAAAGGTGTTGGAATTGGTGCGAAATCCAAAAGAAGAAGGGGAGAATGTTCTTCAATTAATAGCAAAAATGATGAGGAGGTTACGAATTTAAGGAAAGAAGTTGAAATGTTACGTCGAGATCGAGATGAGATGCAAAAGAGTAATGAGGAGACAAACAAGAAGATGGACAAGCTCATAGATATTTTATCTTTAATCTCTCTAAACCATATTTTTATTTGTTAACAAAGTGATCTTGAAATTAGCAAGATTCTTTAAATTTTTAGTTTTACTCAACTAATAAACTTTTTCTTAATCTTTTGTACAGGATATTTTGTCATCACTCTCGGCCCAACATTAGGATATCAATACTTTGTAAGTAGTATATTAGTAGTTGATTCATTGATTGCTGTAAATTTTTCAAATATCATCTATGCATACATTTGATTAAATATTTAATGTAGTTTTAAAATGTGTATGGTCTTTACTCATCTACTAATGTTTTCTTCTTTCAATTTCATTGTGACGAAGACATTTTTGGATCAATGAGAGCTCAAGTTCAAGTTGGACAAGACATTTTGAAGCAAAACCACTTCAAAGTAAATATGCTTAATATTATTGGACACATACTAAAGTCGTTTTGGATAGATGGGAGATCAAGTTCAAGATGGACAAGTCATTTTGAAGCAAAACCACATGACAGTAAATATATATGTTTCATCTTTTTGGACATGTACAGGTTACATTTTGATTGGTATTTAGTGCAAGTATTTTAGCCTAACAAAGTTATGTAATGTTTCAATTAATAGCCAACTTTTATATTTGTTGACATATACATATGTCATTTTTTGTGGTGAATTTGATGTCATTTTGTGGATCCGTCCAAACAAAAACTGTTATTACGTAGAATGAATGGAATTTTATTATGAGTGTAAGTGGATTGTGACTTTGGATGGTTTTAAATGTGGTTTGATTATAGTTGCGTTGGACTATGAATGTGCATGAAATATATATATATATATATATATATATATATATATATATATATATATATATATATATATATATATATAAAATATATATATATATATATATATATAGACATAAAAAAGCATCCCCTGCTCCCGCATGGCTCCATGACTCCCCCCCTCTCGCGCTCGGCGCCGGGGCCACGCTGCCCTGGCTACCTGCCGGCAGCCCCCTAGTTCTCCCTCCGGCGCTGCTTGGGCCGACCCACGACCACCGTCTCCTCGGCTCTCCCCCGCCTGACTGCTCCGCCCGAGCGATCAGCTCCTAGCCCGACCCTATGGTCTCCTGAGATGCTCGCAATCGTCGGCTACCCCCCCCCCCCCCCGTCGAGGAGGCCCCAAGGCTCCGGTGGCCTCCCCAGGCAACCCCCCTGGCCCCCGCGTCGCAACCCAGCTCCCCCCTGGAGGTCGCATATCGGAGCCACTCGTCTCCCACCCCCAGAGTCGTACCCCCCCTCCGGTGACCGCGCTCAAAGGCAATCCCCGGCGACGCGGTCCGCCCTGCCGTCCAGCTCGCAGAGGCGTCTGGCTCCTCGGGTTTGGAACTTTCCCGCCCGACGCTGCCGAATTCAAATTAGAATTTTGAATCCCTCCCTCTCTGTGGCGAAGGCGGGAAGGGTCGTAAGCTATGCGGCCTGATTAGCGACCTGCTATGCGCCCTCTTCATCGAGGGATGGCCATGCGCCCATTGTCGGCCCGGCGTCCATGCCCGGCCATGCGCCCTCACCTTGTGCGGGGGGCTATGCACCCACCTCGGGGGTGGCTTTGCATGCGCCCAATGCCGAGGACGTCCGTGCGCCACCCCCCCTTCTAGAGGCGACCATGCGCCCACTGTCGGCACGGTCCCCCCGACCCTCCTTCCGCCCCCATCTCGTGCGGGGTCCTTCCCGCCCCCCTCGGGCGCTCGGCAGCATGCACCCTCTCCGGCGCTCCCGGCGGTATGCGCCCACCACGGTGGGCATGCGCTCTCCCCTGCTGCATGCGCCTACCCAGCTTCGAGGCCACTGTAAACCCCCTAAAATTTCACTACATTTTTTTATATATTTGTTTTATGCGGATATTTATACGACAAGTGCGAGTACGTACATACGTGGTATTTATTTATTTAGTTATTTTACATAAATACTTTATTTTATGTTTCGTAAATATAGTAAATAGTTTTGTTTTCAAAATACATAAAGAGTAAAAAATTTGTATATAAATATTTTTTCGTAAAAATTTAGTCAAATGTTTTATTTTCATTACTATAAAAAAAATTTATTTATACAAGTATAGGTAATGATTTAAGAAATAATATTTTCTCTTTTTATGTACTATACTGGAAAAATATGTTTTATGTAAAATATTAATTGCATGCGAGTACATGAAATTCAATTCATGTATATATTTTAAAATTTTAAAATTATTTTAGTAATTATTTTAATTTATTAAAAAGGTATTTCAAATAGTCAAATATTTATTGTAATTTTTAAAATTATTTATTATTATTTTTATATTATTTATAAAAATTTATTTTGAATTTCTCTATTTCATTAAACTTATTATGGGTATTTAAATTTGAAATTTTCTTATTACTTTTAATATGCTTAATTTAAATATGGAAGTTATCAATATTAAATTTGGATTTGAATATATACAGATTTAATTCGAAATTGGATTGGATTTGGAATTGGATTGAATCGGTTTTAAATTGATTAAAATTTAAAAGTGAGATATCAAAAAGGGGTTTGCAACTATCATAATCGTTATCTAAATAGTAGCTTCCACCTCCTATATAAGAAGAGGCTCATTATTCTCTGTTCCATTAATTTTTTCCACCTACAAATGTGTTTATGCATCGTGTCCGTGCACATCAAGCCATATCCATTCACTTCTTCTATTTTTCATCCAAATTGATTAATATTCTCATTAAAGAAATTCTCTTTTCCCTTCCATCTATTTTCTCTTATCACAAATTCTTACTATCCTTTTACCGATCAACCAAGTCCGTCTATCCTAGTAGTCCTTAAATTTCGTGTACAAAAATTTTCAAAGGTGGGTAGATTTGTAACTCATCTTCCCGAAATTATTATTTTTTAAATTATATCTATATATTTTAATTTCGTGTTTAAAAGTAATTTTTGTAGAAATTTTGTAAAAGATATTTTGTGATTACTTTTGTTACCAAAAACTAGTTTTAAATTAATGGTTTGAAATAATGTTTCTAAAAAAATGTTCTCGAATTTTTTATTTGAAATATAAAATATGTTTTTATTATTTTTGGTCTTCTAAAAATTGGTTTTTAAAAAAAATTGAGCGATAAAAGGTTTTTTGTCTATTTATTTTTAAATAAAGATTTGGATTTATAAAAGTAAGTTTTATAATATTTGATGGCATCGAGTATTATTTTGATATGTTAATCAGTTATTTGATTATATTTGAATTTATTTAAATTATCTTGATGGTTATCAACTATACTTTAAATTATGTTGATAATTTAAATATTGTTTTAAATACTTACGATGACTAATTGGAGCATTATAACGATTTGTCTAATCTAGATTTGAAATATTATTTGATTAAATGATTTATTTATTATTTGATTTAAATTATTTTGATAAATATTAGATATTATTTTAAAGTTATTATGTTGAGTTTGATTTGGATTTGGATTCATATGATTTGAATTATTTGATAATATAGAATAATACTTAAAGTTATTATGGTGATCATTTAAAGGATTGCAATCAAATTGATTTGTTTTTAAATAATTTATTTGATTTAAATTTATGGGAAGATTTATCCATTAGAAATTCGTATCCTATTGGAATCATATCTAGCATTAATTAGATCGTTTCTTATTTAAACCAATCTTATTCCTATCCAAATTAGTTGGTAATCATAATCATCCTTATTGATTTAGTTCTAATCCTAATTTGCTAATTGCTAGCTATATATATATATATATATATATATATATATCGAATCTATGAATAAAATCATCTTTCAAACCATCCTTGTCAAAATTTCTCTTTTTTCGTCATAAATTCAGCCTTAATTTTCAAAGGTGGTAGCAACTTCGAAAGACCATAATTCCGGACTCCGTTTGACCTCCAATTTTTTTTGTTGGAATCGTATTGAGGTATATTTTCTGAATATAAATTTTATTTTCATAAATTCAGAACTTAATTTTCTGGAAAATTTGTGGAGTGTCAGTTGTCCGAAATCTGACACGTTTTAGTATTTTTGAGATTCTGGGAGAACCAGGAATCAGAATCACGAACCGTTTGAAGTTTCGGAATACTGACGAAAAAATACACATCATATATTTTTTCCAAAATTTTACATAATATTTTATTTTTGGTTTTTATTTTAGAAGTTTTTCACATCATCTGAGTTCATCTTGTGTAGCCCTGTGACTATTCTATACCCAACGGGATTGTCGGTTTCACCAGCAAGGACCTCAGGCAAGACACCTTGCCATTTACTATTTATTTATTTTATCTCATACTTCATGCATTATTTATTATTTTCTTTATGCAAATAAACTGTGATACATGGCATAACCTGTTAGAACTTACTATTCATTTATATTTCTTGCTATGTATTATTTTTCTTACACATTAAACCTAGATTTAAGGGACCACCTTGTGTGTTGCATTCATTGACCTTGACACGTTGCACCACGAAGGTGTGTGTCGCATGTAGAACACGGACGTGCGTGATTGGCTGGCCACCAGTACGTACAAGCCGTGCGATAGGAATAACCGCTAATAGAGATTGTATGCTTAGTTTGACTTAGCGGTTAATAGTTGTTTTGTATTGTGGATACAACACAGTAGGCATTGGGCGGGAAGGACAATTCCTTAGCGTATGGGCTTCGATACACTTTCCCTTGTGACCCGGAAGCTCCGCTAGAGATACGGGACTGATGACCCATGATTACTGACGGCCACTGACGTTCTGCGGAACGTTATGCTCTTATTAATTTGGCCTCTAGTGCCCCAAGGGGGGACTATGCCGATCCTATTTAGCCAGGGCCCATGCGTAGGAAGGATTGTTCTTAACTACATTTCGCTTAGAATGGTTAGACTACCTAATCAGTTAGGTATGTACTTTTGGTTTGGGTACTTGTATCTGACCGGGGCTTGGAACAATAACTTGTCGCGGATTAGTTCGTCACATCTTGTCCTTGTTTGATTGTAGGTGTGACTTACTACTTCGATGAGAAGGTATTGAACCTTGTTGGGGTCCGAATACCATATTGGATTCATAGCATGGAAAGATACGTCATCATGAATTAGTTTACCATCTCCTGTCCTTGTTTGGTTGGGAGGATGGTAAGCTAGTTTAGTAGGTGTGTATTGGACCATGTTATAATTCAATTGACTTATTTATTTGAGAAATATTTATTCAGTTTATATGGCATGATATTATGTGTCTTGTTACGTCCCTCTGAGGACCTGGTTATCTCTCCAAGTGTGTGCTATTATCTTTCGCAGGTGCTCTAGCTCTAGTCGTGACCATCTCTATTTCTTCGAGGATGATTGTGCTTGGATCGTCTTCGCTTCACTCGCCAAACTCATTTCATTTTCCATGTATTTTCTCTTACTTGTTGGAAGTGGATTTGTCTCCGCCCAACATATTGTATCAAGACAATTCATTATCATTATATGATATCTTTTACTCATTTATTTTTGTGTGGATGAGATTAGTTATGGTTCTACTGCATTTTACAGCTTATGTATTCATACGAGGTTTCCATATATTGGAGTATACTTCGTATGTATACAGCTGGCATGTCTACGTTTCTAGTCCTACGTATTTTGGGACTGGGACGTTAGATGTTTTTGTGGTGGCCCATGCAAGTCCTGATAAATTGTTTGGTTACTTTATCGTACCAAGCAAGCCTGCGAATAGGATTAGAAGTCTAGGATCTCATCCACATACTTGACATCTTTCCTCGATTCCATATTCGAACTATCGTCCGACTCATCGACTGCATCTTGCTTGATTCCTTCTATCATTATTCTTATCTCCTCTCCGTGCTTGCTAGAGGTTAGGAAGGTGACCCCTACTAGTTAGACGTGTTACTTTTGTCCCCAAAACATCATTAGTTTAATTTTTAAGTTGGGTAGAATGCCTTATGACCTAGCAATCCCTTTGTCCTTGTGACCTATATTAGCAAGTTTACTTAAATTTTAGAATTTAGAGGACCCTAACCCATCTAGCCAACCAAGGACTTGGACAAGAAGACTATATGACAACTGTATAGAGACCAACATAGGATACAACTTAGAGTCTTAAGGAGTTTGAACTAATTCTACTCTATTTCAATCTTAATCTCACGTGCCTATATTTTTACTATCTAGACTAATGATGCTAATGTAGCCTAGTTTTTGCAAGCTCAATTCTTTATCAAGCTTGTTCAAGACATATGTTATTGGAGGGCTCCTCTAACGTATTATCTACTCAGAATCGGTGCATGATGGTCTGATCAACCTAGTGCACTTTGGTTCGCTTTTATCCATCGTTCTACGTAGATGGGTACATAGCTAAACTTGCCCTCTAGAGTCCCATCCTCGACTGCCTTGGCAACTCCTTTTGAATTATTCGGTCGCCTTTGAACCACGTATTCGTATTCGATAATGCCTCCTTCGAACTCTATATTGCTTTCGCCTTCAACTATTTTAAAAGGACGAAGGCGTTACACTAGAACTTCCTATCGACTATAACCATTCTCACTCGATGTTGTTATATCTTCATCCTAAACTACTCGTCCTTTTCTCGGCCCTATCATGACCTTCTAATCACTTAAATTAGGAGTGAATCTAATCGTTCTCCTAAGAACCAAATCTTAAAGGTCGCTAAGTTATTCCTCTTGATACCGTACTATTGCGTGTTATCTTGATCAAAATTTAACCCTAATCATTTTTCTTTTGACGTTAGTTAGCCATATCCATGATTTATGTCGTCATTATTTGAAATCATAATTTTTTAATGCATGTTTGCATTGAACATTGTTTCTTTGCCTCGTCCAGTGACTTGATCGTATCCATTACCGATATACCCATGTGACCGTCTCACCCACCCCCTATTATTCTTAATTTCGAGGACGAAATTATTGTAAGTTGGGTAGGATGTAAACCCCCTAAAATTTCACTACATTTTTTTATATTTGTTTTATGCGGATATTTATACGACAAGTGCGAGTACGTACATACGTGATATTTATTTATTTAGTTATTTTACATAAATAGTTTATTTTAGGTTTCATAAATATAGTAAATAGTTTTGTTTTTGAAATACATAAAGAGTAAATAATTTGTATATAAACATTTTTTCGCAAAAATTTAGTCAAATGTTTTATTTTTATTACTATAAAAATGCTTTTTATTTATACAAGTATAGATAATGATTTAAGAAATGATATTTTCTCTTTTTATGTACTATAATGGAAAAATATATTTTATGTAAAATATTAATTGCATGCGAGTACATGAAATTCAATTCATGTATATATTTTAAATTTTTAAAATTATTTTAGTAATTATTTTAATTTATTAAAAAGGTATTTCAAATAGTCAAATATTTATTGTAATTTTTAAAATTATTTATTATTATTTTTATATTATTTATAAAAATTTATTTTGAATTTCTCTATTTCATTAAACTTATTATGGGTATTTAAATTTGAAATTTTCTTATTACTTTTAATATGCTTAATTTAAATATGAAAGTTATCAATAAAAAATTTGGATTTGAATATATACAGATTTAATTCGAAATTGGATTGGATTTGGATTTGGATTGAATCGGTTTTAAATTGATTAAAATTTAAAAGTGAGATATCAAAAAGGGGTTTACAACTATCATAATCCTTATCTAAATAGTAACTTCCACCTCCTATATAAGGAGAGGCTCATTATTCTCTGTTCCATTAATTTTCTCCACCTACAAATATGTTCGTGTATCGTGTCCATGCACATCAAGCCATATCCATTCACTTCTTCTATTTTTTATTCAAATTGTTTAATGTTCTCATTAAAGAAATTCTCTTTTTCCTTCCATCTATTTTCTCTTATCACAAATTCTTACTATCCTTTTACCGATCAACCAAGTCCGTCTATCCTAGTAGTCCTTAAATTTCGGGTACAAAAATTTTCAAAGGTGGGTAGATTTGTAACTCATCTTCCCGAAATTATTATTTTTTAAATTATATCTATATATTTTAATTTCGTGTTCAAAAGTAATTTTCGTAGAAATTTTGTAAAAGATATTTTGTGATTACTTTTGCTACCAAAAACTAGTTTTAAATTAATGGTTTGAAATAATGTTTCTAAAAAAAATGTTCTCACATTTTTTATTTGAAATATAAAATATGTTTTTATTATTTTTGGTCTTCTAAAAATTGGTTTTTAAAAAAAATTTGAGCGATAAAAGGTTTTTTGTCTATTTATTTTTAAATAAAGATTTGGATTTATAAAAGTAAGTTTTATAATATTTGATGACATCTATTATTTTGATATGTTAATCAGTTATTTGATTATATTTGAATTTATTTAAATTATCTTGATGGTTATCAACTATACTTTAAATTATGTTGATAATTTAAATATTCTTTAAAATACTGACGATGACTAATTGGAGCATTACGATTTGTCTAATTTTGATTTGAAATATTATTTGATTTAATGATTTATTTATTATTTGATTTAAACTATTTTGATAAATATTAGATATTATTTTAAAGTTATTATGTTGAGTTTGATTTGGATTTGGATTCATATGATTTGAATTATTTGATAATATAGAATAATACTTAAAGTTATTATGGTGATCATTTAAAGGATTGCAATCAAATTGATTTATTTTTAAATAATTTATTTGATTTAAATTTATAGGAAGATTTATCCATTAGAAATTTGTATCCTATTGGAATCATATCTATTATTAATTAGATCGTTTCTTATTTAAACCAATCCTATTCCTATCCAAATTAGTTGGTAATTATAATCATCCTTATTGATTTAGTTCTAATCCTAATTTGATAATTGCTATCTATTATATATATCTATCGAATCTATGAATAAAATCATCTTTTAAACCATCCTTGTCAAAATTTCTCTCTTTTTTTGTCATAAATTCAGCCTCAATTTTTAAAGGTTGTGGCAACTTCGAATGACCATAACTCCCAACTCCGGACTCCGTTTGACCTCCAGTTTTTTTGTTGAAATCGTATTGAGGTATATTTTTTGAATATAAATTTTATTTTTATAAATTCGGAACTTACTTTTCTGGAAAATTTGTGGAGTGTCAGTTGTCCGAAATCTGACACGTTTTAGTGTTTTTGAGATTCTAGGAGAACCAGGAATCTGAATCATGAACCATTTGAAGTTTCGGAATGCTGACGGAAAAATACACATCATATATTTTTCTCAAAATTTTCTAGAATATTTTATTTTTGGTTTTTATTTTAGAAGATTTTCACATCATCTGAGTTCATCTTGTGTTGCCCTGTGACTGTTCTATACCCAACGGGATTATCGGTTTCACTAGCAAGGACCTCAGGCAAGACACCTTGCCATTTGCTGTTTATTTATTTTATCTCATATTTCATGCATTATTTATTATTTTCTTTATGCAAATAAACTGTGATACATGGCATAACCTGTTAGAACTTACTGTTCATTTATATTTCTTACTATGTATTATTTTTCTTACACATTAAACCTAGATTTAAGAGACCACCTTGTGTGTTGCATTCATTAGCTTTGACACGTTGTACCATGAAGTTGTGTGTCGCATGTAGAACACGGACGTGCGTGATTGGCTGGCCACCAGTACGTACAAGCCGTGCGATAGGAATAACCGCTAATAGAGATTGCATGCTTAGTTTGACTTAGCGGTTAATAGTTGTTTTGTGTTGTGGATACAACACAGTAGGCATTGGGCGGGGAGGACAATTTCTTAGCGTATGGGCTTCGATATACTTTCCCTTGTGACCCGGAAGCTCCGCTGGAGATACGGGGCTGATGACCCATGATTACCGACGGCCACTGACGTTCTGCGGAACGTTATGCTCTTATTGATTGGGCCTCTAGTGCCCCAAGGGGGGACTATGTCGATCCTATTTAGCCAGGGCCCATGCGTAGGAAGGATTGTTCTTAACTATATTTCACTTAGAATGGTTAGGCTGCCTTATTCGTTAGGTATGAGTACTTTTGGTTTGGGTACTTGTATCTGACCGTGGCTTAGAACAATAACTTATCGGGATTAGTTCGTCACATCTTGTCCTTGTTTGGTTGTAGGTGTGACTTACTACTTCGATGAGAAGGTATTGAACCTTGTTGGGGTCCGGATACCATATTGGATTCATAGCATGGAAAGATACGTCACCGTGAATTAGTTTACCATCTTCTGTCCTTGTTAGGTTGGGGGATGGTAAGCTAGTTTAGTAGGTGTGTATTGGACCATGTTATAATTCAATTGACTTATTTATTTGAGAAATATTTATTCAGTTTATATGGCATGATATTATGTGTCTTGTTACGTCCCTTTGAGGACCCGGTTATCTCTCCAGGTGTGTGCTATTGTCTTTCGCAGGTGCTCTAGCTCTAGTCGTGACCATCTCTATTTTTTCGAGGATGATTGCGCTTGGATCGTCTTCGCTTCGCTCGCCAAACTCATTTCATTTTCCATGTATTTTCTCTTACTTGTTGGTAGTGGCGCCCAACATATTGTATCAAGACAATTCATTATCATTATATGATATCTTTTATTCATTTATTTTTGTGTGGATGAGATTAGTTATGGTTCTACTGCATTTTACAGCTTATGTATTCATACGAGGTTTCCATATATTGGAGTATAATTCGTATGTATACAGCTGGCATGTCTACGTTCCTAGTCCTACGTATTTTGGGACTGGGGCGTTACTGCCACATCTGGCCGCAGGCCTAACCCCCGTCGCGGGCGCTCATGCGCCCCTCTTAGCTCTTCTCTCCTCCGGCCCCGTCGGCTATGCACCCCCCGTCGCATGAGCCCAGCCCGGGGCCATCCTTGGTCGCATGCGCCAGCGAGAGGCGGCCATGTGCCTTCCATCGCGGGCGCCGGCCCCGCTGGGACGTCATTCCCACCGACCCGTAAAACGAGTCCGTCCTACGCTGAGGCGCTGCATCCAGACAGAGGACCACATCTTCCATTCCAGGTCAAGGCTCCAGATCTGCCGGTTATCGAGCTGCTGCCCCCAGAAGACGGTCAATCCATCCGAGTCCCCTTATTCTCCGAAGAGGTCTCCTCCTTAGCGGCCGGATTCGCGAAAACGCTCGTCCTAAAATTTCCCTCGGGGTGCCCTAAGTCTCCAAAGCCCAAGAGATTATCGCTGGTTGGGGCATCACTTCAGCATACAGTGTCGCCCCGCTGGACCCTAAGCACTTATACCTCCACCTCTCCTCCAACTCCGACTTCGCCATAGTCTGGGAAAAAGGCACCACAACCATCGATGCTCACAGCGTCAAAATTATCAAATGGTCTCCGACCTTCAATCCCAAAGTTGACTCATCAATCATCTCGACGTGGATCACCCTCCCTAACCTCCCCCTTGTATGCTTCGCCTCCACCGCTCTGAAGAGAATCGCCAGCTCCTTTGGGTCGCTTGTAGCCATTGTCGATGATACTCGCAATCTCACCAAAGAAAACTTTGCGAAGATATGTGCGGAACTCGACCTCACCACCGATCCCTCCACCCATATCGAGTTAGAACTCGGGAGCCGGACGCACTCCCAGGCGCTGGTGTACAACAGTAGCATCATTTTTTGCAAGCACTGTCAGCTTCGTGGCCACCCACCCGGTTGTGCTTCAGGGCACACCCGGAGCTGAAGAATAAACCTTCCCGGAAGCTGCTTTCCCAGAAGGAGACCCTCGCCCCACCCTCAGCATCGATCCTTCCCTGCCCCAACAAATACTCCCACTTTGAAGACAACGACGGCACACCCAGCCCTCGCTGTAAACCCCCAAATTTTTGGGTATTTATTTTTCGGCTTAAATTGAATTTTTACTAGTTTAGAATGATTTGAAAATTTTTGGTTTATTTTCTTGCTGTATAATACTATTGACAGATTTCATACCTAAGTGTGTATATAAAATACCTTTTAATAACTATTTACAAGTATTATTTATATAATTATTATTAGGGTTAGAGAAATTTTTTTTAAGTCTTTTATGATTAGATATTAAAAACATTTACTATATGATAATACTAAATATTTCCTTGTATATAACATATGATTAAATTTCTTTCTAAATTATTTTAGTATTTTTGAATGCTAGATAGATTTATTACTAGCAATAATTGAATGGTACAAAAATAATGGTGCATTAAATATTTTTTTATGAATATATGTTAATAGGAATGATTTATTAAATATTTTTATTCATTACATTTATAAATATACATAGTAGTAGATAGGAAAACAAAAACAAAAACAAAAAAAAGGGAAAAGGGGCATGGAACAGTGCATAGCACTGTTCCTCTTCATTATGGCCGAACCGGCCATCACCTCTTTTTTCCGCAAGCAACAGAGACTCAGGTCTCTGGAAAGAAGGAGAAAAAAATATATATATATATATCAATCAAATCTTTCAACTCACGAGATTTTGGAATACAAAATCTCGTGAGTCAGCCACAGGGAAATTCTCCCGCTGAGGAAAGTATACACATGGCGGTGTATACTCAAGGGAATTTAAGATTTTGTTATTCAAATCAAATCTAACAATTAGTAGAGATTGATCCTATCCTTCCCAATTCAAAGTTGTAGTAGATTACAATCAAAACTGGGAATTAAATTTTAAATCGAATTCAAAAGCCAGGGGTATATGGTGTTCGGCTGTGTTGAAGAACCGGAAGGAGAACCTTAACCGAAAACTTTTTCTTCAACTCAAACATCGAACCCCGATCACCACCAGCCCTAGGCGACCACTCCTGTCGCCTGCAGCCGCCGACTGGAGTGTCTGTATCGAGCCAAAAGTCGCCGGAGCACTGCCCAACCCGAGAAAAATAGGACCCCTATTCGGACACACGACTACGAGGTACCATCTTGCCATCCAAATTTCTCCGCCTACGCTTCATCGTTTTTAGTTTCGTAAACTGATCTGGAAACCCTATTTAACCCTCTAGAAAACCCAGTAAATGAGTTATAGGGAAATCAAATAACTGGCCTGTGAAATCATCACAAAGTTGGTGACAAACTGTTCAAAAACAGAGCAATCCATGAGTTCGAAACCCCAAGTTGGAAGGCCATTTTTGGTCGATTCCTTGACTGTTTTGACAAACTATTTGAACAGAGTTAATAACAACATATAGGTAATGGAAACCTCTTTTTTAGTTTTATTTTACATTGCTTAGATCGGAATTAAAACAGTTTATAATTTTAGGGAAAAACTGGGTTTTAATATTCAAATTTCGGAAAAATTTTCCCGATACGGCGTGCGCCCCGACAAACCGGGCGACGTGGTCGCGCGCTATATGCATCGAAAGGCGCGTATAGACGTTGCCGACGTGTGGGAACTGACGGAACTCAGTTTCGTCGTGTGTGCGCGACGAAATCAGTCTGTATCCGTCGGGATACCCCCGTATCAACGTTTTGCAAACTTGACCATAACTTCGTGCACGTTCGTCGGATCGACGCGAAACTTGCGCCAGCAGGACCGTATAATTTTTCTGGTCCTGTATGCCCAGTTTGGTCCGATTCTGAGAAGGTTGATCGGAACCCCTTTTTTGGCAGGTCCGCGACCCACTCAAACGGGCGATTTTGTGCACGGCTCATCGGAATCCAAAATTGGACATACCGTTGAGTTCGTCTTCTCAATCCGGATCCGTATACATATAGTTTGACGACTTTAGAGACCGTTGACATTGGCACACGTTTCGGTGCAAGACGAGTCCAACGGCGGACATCGTTTTGACCCTAAATTACGATTTTGCTCCTGTTCCAGAATTTGACTTTTGGACAGGCATTTATTAGGCATATCTTTTATTCCAAACTCGTTCATGATGTTTGTTTCAGCATCCGGAGCTTCTTGTGGATTTTGACTTTCGTGTTGACGGTTCTGATTGTTGGATTTTGCTGCTTCTCGTACCACCCTCAGGCAAGATACCTTGCCTTATTTACTGTTCATAATTAGATGCACCTTTATTTATTTATTTACTGTATATTTTATTATTTGTTCTCAGTTGGATCCAGTACTTGCTATTTGTTCACTTTATTTTATTTCGGTTATTTTTCCTTCTTGTCTTTTGTATGCATATGGACCTAGTCTTAGTGAACTACCTTCTGTTAGGGACCTTGGGAGGGAGAAGACAGTTAAATGTATGGGCTACCCAAATCCAAAAGCTATAGTAACTGCGTACTACGGTAGTCTGTAGGCCTCAAAAATGAAGTCACGCTGAGTTGATCAGAACAAGTCACGCAGAGTGATCCGAGAAGCAGCACAAAAGATACGCTAAGTTCTGCCTGTCCATCTCCTTTAGAAATCACGCAGAGACAGCTCAGCCATACGTCAGAATCATAATGACTGACAACACAGCAGTCGAGAAATGTCTCCTCGTATGCCACGTATGCACAGAACTCGAGAGATCATCGCCATCTTTTGCGTGATTTTCGAAATCTTCCTTAGCAAGACTCACTCTTCACCAAGTTGGCGTGACTTTGGGTCTTATCTTCATTTAATGCGGCTGACAATATAATCAATGTCAGAGATTTTGTGTCAGACGAAGCGTGCCAAATCAAGACAGCTGGCGGTTTGCGTGGATTCTGAACCTTCTCCTTCCTCAAGTTTGCGTGGATTTTTAAGTTATTCTTCTCAAAGCCTGCGTGAATTCTGAAGTATTCTTCTTCAAAGCTTGCGTGGATTTTGCCTTCAACGAGTCTGCGTCAACGAAACTGCGTGGATTTTTTGCCTTCAGCAAGACAGCGTGGATTTTATTTCAACTGGAGTACGTGGCAGCCATGCCACCGATCTCTCTCTCGTGTGCCCAGTAACTTGCACACGACCCATGCACTAATGCCATGTGTCCAACAGTTACGGGCCACGTCCAGTAACTACTCACTAACCCTGCGTGTATTTAGAGTCTGCATGACTTTTCAAATGCACCAGTGGTGAGGTAGTTATCTTTTCAGTTACTGTTTTGACTCTATAAATAGAGTTCTTTTTTTATTCATTGTACAGATACATTGATATCTACTGTCAAAATTTTGAGAGCTTTTCTTCTTCGCATAGTCCAAGGGATAAAGCGATCGTCTTCTAGATCGGATTCCTACAGTTGTAATTTTTCCAGAAACACAACAAATAAAGAGAATTTCTTTATGGAAAACAAATTGGCGAATCTGCTGGGGAAAACCATCTCCTCTTCTGAGATGGTAACAACTCAATGCGACACTTCGTCAATCGGCTCGACGAAGAAGGTGATGACGGTCAAATTCGATCAACTCGCCTATAAAGAAATGCATCGGGCTAAGGGTGGCAAGCCCATTCCAGCCTCCATCATCACTGCCAAGTCGAAGGGACACTCTGTCTATGTCCCTAAGAATCAGTTGGTAGTCAATGGTGAAGTCTCTGCCACAGTGTCTACTCCTAACACTGGCAAGAACTCTACTGCAAGCACGCACACTCTTGTGCGCTCGAAGATGACAGTAACTAAAAGTCACGTTGACAGTACTGGCTCCTTAGCCGAATCTGTTCCAGCGTGCAAATTTAATTCTAAAAGTCACT